>JAODUD010000117.1:20013200-20025594 GCA_026784285.1 Stomatorhinus walkeri
TAAATTTATTTGAAGAAGGTGTCTGAAGCGCCCCCCCCCCCCCCAAAAAAAAAACAAAAAAACAGCCCTAGCAATGCCCCTGCTATGCACTGTTGAGTCACTGGTTTATAGCAGAATGCTAGTGACAGCCACTTGAAAAATACAACCGGAAAAACTGAGAGTTGTAATTAAAAGCTATACAATTGACAGACCATTTAGATTGCTCTATCTAGCCACCATTTGCCTTGATAAATGGTTCACAAACAAGAGGCATTCATTTTCAGCAGGAAATCACCTGACTCATATTCACAGCTCTTCTGCGGCGATTTTCAAAGATGTATGTTGGGTGCCTTTTCGGGTTCTTTGCCTTGACTCTCCTGTGCAGGTCATCCCATAGCTATTCTTTGGGAATGAGCTTTGGAGACCCAGCAGGCCAGTTCATTAGTTTGAGACGTCCTTCTTTCCTTTTCTGTCAAATAGTTTTCCCACAATTTTGGGATGTCTCATGGGTCTGTTTCATTCTGAAGAATAAATATTCGCCCATTTGGCTATAATCCCGATGAAATGTCCTGCCTTTAAAGTAAGCTGTGATAGCTGTGGATTTGGTAAAGCTCACCATAGCGACAGGACCCAGATATTTTAAATTTGACTCATTAGCTCATATGATTGACTTCAATTCCTGTTAATAGACAAGCGTAAACAGTATAAAACGTAGATCATTCAGGTTTTAAGCATGTATATTGAATTTCCTGACCAGCGCTTCACATTCTCTATATCTGAGGAAATTACGAGAATATGAGCACTGAAATACTGCAGAGAATATATTATTTAAATAGAATGACAATTATAACCAAAGTATAACGAAGCATTTTATCTTCACAATCCTGTCTTCTACCTGCTTTTTATGTTTTAAGTCTTCCACCAAAGTAATGGCAAGCCAGCGGCCACTATCTGGGAAGTTTAAAATCCGTGGCACTTTTCCGACTGGGACCGGGAGACCTCCAACTGCCATCAGGCCTCCGCCGACTGCAGCCCGGATTGGCACTGGGGTGTGTTTATTATTTTCAGCCATAATTACATGCCATAATTTAACAATTTAATTACAGCTTTAAAGTATAATGTGCAGTGTGTTTTTGTATACAGTACAGAGTGTTAGCTCAGTGGTTGGTCTTAAATCAGTCCCTACAGCCATCAATCCTAGCAGGGCTGTGTTTAATGTGGCTGTTGGTATGACAGGAAAACAGGGAACATTGAGGTTTCGCTCAGGTGTGTATAGCTCTGAAATCCATCTTCATTAACAATATAAATTTTTGTGCAGGTAGTTCCTGGGACTGGGCGTCCTGGGACCAGAGGAGGACCTGCACCCTCCCCGGGGGTCCTGTCTGCTCAAATCAAAGTGACTGAGCGGCCTGTCACTCAGCAGGGTCTGACTGGCATAAAGACCGGGATGAAAGGTAATTGGCTGGTTATTAGATTCGAGTGTGTCGAGGGTTAGGGTTCGAGAGAGTTATATTAATCAGTGTGGGTGTTTGGAGCAGATATTGGATTAGAAAATATGGAGGGGGGTTTGGTTAGTTATTAGATTAGACAGTGTGGGGGGTTGGCTCAGTGGGCTAAGCCTTTGTGTCAGTGATTAGAAGGTTGCCAGTTTGAGCCCAGCTTCGGCACATTGGCGGTTCCTTGAGCAAGGCCCTTAACCCCCCAACTCCCTGGCCAATCATTTGCAGCCAGCTTGCTCTCCCCTACAGAGAGCACATTGGAGGAGGTGTAAGGAGAACTTTCCCATAGGGATCAATAAAGTATCTTATTATTATTATTAGAGAGTATTTGGGCATTAGGGTTAGTTATTAGATGAGAGTGTGGGTAGATCAGGGTTAGTTATTAGACAGTGTGTGGGGGTTAATGTTAGTTATTTGATTAGAGAGAATGGGAGGGACTTGCATACTCTCTAATCCAAATGTTTCCCAACCTAGTCCTCGGGGAACCACGTTTTTGCTCCCTCCCAGCTCCCAGCCAATCAGGAACACCGAATACTGAGCTGGAGCTGAGAGGAAGCAGAAAAGTGTTTCCCCAAGGACTGGGTTGGGAAA
The DNA here is from genome assembly GCA_026784285.1 of Stomatorhinus walkeri. Classification (NCBI taxonomy): domain Eukaryota; kingdom Metazoa; phylum Chordata; class Actinopteri; order Osteoglossiformes; family Mormyridae; genus Stomatorhinus; species Stomatorhinus walkeri. The sequence goes on from JAODUD010000117.1 coordinate 20,015,270, forward strand.
CACTGCTCTAATCCAAAGAAACAGCCCAAAAGATATTGGATAACTATGGCGACATTGTTTGGGTTCCTCCCTGAATGTTACAGTGGACAGGTTCTTTGTTTTCTAGGACCTCAGAGACAAATCCTGGACAAATCATATTACCTCGGATTGCTCAGGTAACCTTTTATCACAAAGTTTTTATCCTTTACCTTAGTATTAGTAGTTGAGGGAAGCTCTTGGTTTGCTTACTGTAACTCACATTTACTTGTTGTTGGTTATAAGATTAACTTGCTATTCCACTAAAATCATTCTAGCATATAAAGGTGCTCTAGTATTAGTAAGGATTTTGGGTGTCAATTTGAATAAATTCTTTTTTTCAGTCTCATGGAAGCCATGTTTGTGCGGATGAGCTGTATTCAGTTGTATGTTTTAAATAATATAGATCCACATTTTTTACATTTTTTGTCCTATTAAGCATAGATCACTGCCAGTTCCTCACGTTTGCATTGATGTACCTTGGCCAGTTGTTATCCTCCTGTCATGGGGCAAGAGGAGCAGATTTAATTTATGCTGTTTGTTTTTATCGTAACAGGAGTAAAATAAGTGACCTTACTACAGAGTCCTGCAAACTGCAAAAGGAAATTGATGCATTTAATCAGGAGAACTCCGTCTACTTGTCCTATGAAAAAAGGTAGATGCATCAATTTAAGTAAACAGTTACTGTTGACTTTTAATTAATTATGAATCATTTATAACATAAATTTTAAGGAAGCTGCATTTCAAACTGTATTTTCAGGTATTTAGTTGCATCACATATCACAAGGTGTCCATTCCTGAGAATGTTGCTTTCTTAAAAAAAGATTTTCATATTTGCTTATAATCATTTTAGAGCTGAAGGACTTGCTGGTGAAATACAAGATCTTCAGGGAGAGCTGGCAGATTACAACATGGTATTTCAATCAGTAATTGATTGTGCATAGCCACGGATTCCAGACACTGTGTTGCCATTGGCCATGGCTCACTTGCGTAATACCATGCTTCTCATTGAATTTCAGCTCGTGGACAAACTGAACACTAACACTGAAATGGAGGAAATAACAAATGATTTTAACATGGTGGGTTTACTTCTTTTTCTCTACGCTCTTGTAAATGTGTTTGCTTGTACTTGTACAGATATCAGTAGCATTGAAATAGGGGATGTAAAGAATGACTTCTGTTGTTTAATTACATGCATAACTTTAACATTAATTTGTACATTTCATTGCAGCTCAAAGCAGAGAATGACAAAGAGACCCAGAGCATGGATATTATTTTCACAGGGAGACGCAGGTCAGTATTATGAATATAATATTTTAGAATATATATGCTTTGTGTCAGACCTTGTACACCATGGAAGCTGCGTCCCTTTAAGACTATGTCAGCTTCCACCACTACAGCATGTGCTCCATCCATTCAGAAAAACAAATAAATGAAAGCAGGTTCCAAGTTATGGTTCAGCACAGGTTCATGGCCACTAGGTGGCAGCAGAAGTATATCAGCATCTGTTCTGTAGTAATCAACCATCCACACATCCATCCTTCATGCACCCATCTGTTCATGCACCCACCCAACCATGCTCCCATACTTTCATCTCTCACATATCTTCCCCATTAGGGCTGCTTGATTATTCATAATTCATAATCACGATTATTTTGGTCAATACTGATACTGTGATTATTTAACACGATTACTCATTGATTTTGGAAATATCATGCAGTCATTGAACTTTTTTTTTTTCAATGTCTTTTTGATGGAGGATTTTATTGAACTCTAAATATAATTCCACTGAGAGACAAATAAATTGGGGTTGGAAAGAGGTGCGCAGGATTTATAATGCCAGACAAAATGGGAGCATCACTGCGATGTGGCACAATAATCATTTTATCCCAATTATTTTCTTTTGATAGTCTTTGGAAGGCAAAATCTTAACTGAAATGGGAATTTGATTAATGGCCCAGCCCTGTTCACCATGATGCTCTCTGTGTGCTTCTACATCAGTCAGACCGTATCACTGATGGCTAAAGAGCTTCTGCTTGCTCACCTTCACTTTCAGTAAAGAGGAGATGATCCGAACGGTAGAGGAGGAAATCAATAAGGAGAAACAGACAGCAGACAGCATCGTGAAGAAGATGCTGCCTGGTGACCAGGACAAGTATGCTAACATGAGAGCAGCCAATGAAGAGCTTCTTCAGGTGTGACCTTCTGCTTCTGCTAATTTTTTATTTATTTAACCTTTATTTAACCTTAATTTAACCAGGTTTGTCCCACTGAGATGACAGATCTCTTTTGCAAGGTAGACCTGTCCAGGGTAACAGCAAGACAGTGACAGTGCAGAGACACATAAAATTACAAAAAATCTGAGCTCCGAAGAACTTAAAATGGGGGAGTCAGGACATCTGGTTAGTAAGTTTGCAGCAGGAATTAGCTGGTCATTTCAGACATTTACGACATATCTGCCTAAACCTACACTGAGGCTGAAACATATGGAGAAGTCTGCCTTGAATTTGGATCTTGCTGATGACACTTGATGCTGATAGTAATGTGATCATAGTAGTTCTTCTCACAGTCCTTGCTGTACTAAGGCTACCATTTTATGTTTATATGGCCTAACAAATGTCCTGGAAAAAGAGGTCACAGCTGAGCAGGTCATGGTCAGATTAAATATGGATTACAAAGTAATTTGGTTAATCGGGAAAAGCTATTTTACCTGAACGTTAGTTGCAGTTGTCTGAGTTTTTGTCACTGGCACAGACTAATGTGAACTGGTACACCTGACAGAAGAAGGATATAAATATCTTCAATGTAGCCAGAAACAGACCATGTCAGCTGATGTCCACTCTGGCTTGTTCTCTTTGGAGGTGTTGGACAGTCGCCAACAGGAACTCGATGCACTAATCACTCAGAAGGAAGCACTGGAAGCAGTGAGTGCAGAACTCTTCATCTTCATGCATGGACTGGTGAGGTAGGGCCGTCTCGCAGCGCAACGCTAACCGGCGCACGCTGCCGTTCTGCAGGAGATCGCTCACTCGCAGGTGAAGCAGGAAGCCGTGTTACTGCACGAGAAGCTGCAGCAGCTGGAACATCGCAGGGACACCATGATTTCTGAAGACAAGAGCCTGGGCTCCCCACAGGAGGAGCGGGAGCGGCTGCTCAGACAGGCAGGCTGGCCCCCACTGCCGATCCCAGGAGTGTAGTCTGTTCGGGTCACCCTCAGAGGGTTCAGTGTAATCATGGCAAGAAGTACAGAGCGTCTCTCTAGGTCCTGTATGTACTGGTGATAGCCCTGCATTCTCACTGTCTCTGATCTCTTATTAGGTCAAAGAGGACAATCAGGAGATAGCAAGCATGGATCGACAGTAAGAGCTGGTTGTTACTACTGAGAACACGTGTCTCATATCGATGACATGGATTGACCGCAGGCTTCTCTTTTGGAATGCAGGTTGACTGAAATCCGAGAGAAGATCAGCCAGATCGGTGAGGAGATGCAGCACCTGCACGATGACATGGAAGAGCACCAAGGTACTGGAAATGGTCTGGGGAAAGAAAGCAGCTAGCTGCTGGGGACCTGGAGTGGGAGGGCAGGTCCCAAGGTCCAGATGTGCCGAAGGGCAGGTCCCAAGGTCCAGATGTGCCGAAGGGCTGGTCCCAAGGTCCAGATGTGCCGAAGGGCTGGTCCCAAGGTCCAGATGTCCCGAAGGGCAGGTCCCAAAGTCCCGAAGGGCAGGTCCCAAAGTCCCGAAGGGCAGGTCCCAAGGTCCCGAAGACCCAAAGGGCAGGTCCCAAGGTCCAGAAGACCCGAAGGGCAGATCCCAAGGTCCCGAAGACCCAAAGGGCAGGTCCCAAGGTCCCGAAGACCCAAAGGGCAGGTCCCAAATTCCCAAAGTCCCGTAGGGCTGGTCCCAAAGTCCCAATGACCCGAAGGGGGGTTCCCAAAGTCCTGAACTCTTGAAGGGTGGATCCCCCAAGGACACTGGGATCCTCTCAGAATTCAGGAGATTAAATCCTATTAGTGAATGTAAATAATAGAATAATTATTTAGTTTGCCATTCAAGTTCTCTTCTGATTTCCACATTAACATTAATGTTTTGCACAAGTTTTTTTTTTATAATAAATTAAGACTATAGAGGATAAATGTATTTACTCAGATGGTAGGATTTATGATTTCTTACATATCCAGATGTCAGTTAGTTATCTATTGTTTTGGCTGTTTTAAGCAGGATTTAAATAATAATTTCATGTGGTTTTGTTTGTCTTGGTAGGTGAGCGCAAGCAGAAGTACGAGGAACTGAGAAAAAGGGAGGAAAACATGGACAGTGAGTAGGAAGTCAGACCCTCGCGGTTCCCACACCACCCCGTCTTCTGGACAAGTGCTGATCGGCATGTCCTGTGTCGCCGGCGCAGATTTCCTGGAGAGCTTTGAGGAGACCAAAGCTCAGGAGGTTCAGCGCAGCCTGCAGGTACAGGCTGAGATCGTGGCGTTGCTGGAGCACTCGAGCAGGGTAAGGGCTCTGGGGACACCGCTGGCCCTGGGGTGGCCTGAATGAGACAGACACATCAGACACGAGTGCAGATGAACCAGCGGGGACTGTGACCCATTCATGAGTCACCAACTGGCCGACCGACAGGTTAATCCTGAAGGCATTACTAGTCGATCGTGACAATCAGACACAAAATCGCAGTAACTCCCCAGATTATTTTCTCTCACTGTAAAAAAGCACTGCCATACATAATCGACAGCTATCTGGTATTCATATACTTTATATATGAATAAAATATTGCAATGCCTTATGGAGACACAGATTGACACTTGTTTGTCCACAGTTCAGTCCTACGGCTTCTGCAGTCATTACTGCTAGCCATTAATCACCTGCCATTGCTTAGCAATAAAGACAGCAGTTTGAGTTCTTAAGGGATACTTTGTTCTGATGTTTTTTCCCCTCATCATTATTGTTTACATGGCCGTTTGAATGTGACCCTATTCAAGAAATGCCTCAAGAGCCATTTGTTCCATTACTTCCTCTACTGCCTCTTTATGTTCTTTGAATGCTCTTATATCGCACTGCTCTTATATCGCACTGCTCTTATGTCGCACTGCTCTTATGTCGCACTGCTCTCATGTCACACTGCTCTTATGTCACACTGCTCTTATGTTGCACTGTTGCCTGCTCTTATGTTGCACTGTTGCCTGCTCTTATGTCGCACTGTCACACTGCTCTTATGTCACACTGCTCTTATGTTGTACTGTTGCCTGCTCTTATGTCACACTGCTCTTATGTTGTACTGTTGCCTGCTCTTATATTGCACTGCTCTATTGTCGCACTGCTCTTATGTCGCACTGTCACACTGCTCTTCTGTCACACTGCTCTTATGTTGTACTGTTGCCTGCTCTTATATCGCACTGCTCTTATGTCGCACTGTCACACTGCTCTTATGTCACACTGCTCTTATGTTGTACTGTTGCCTACTCTTATGTCGCACTGCTCTTATGTTGTACTGGCCCTTGCAGTTTTATTAGGTTCTTACTTCGTTAATTATTGTTGTGTAGCTCCTGCTCCAATACTGCTTACACTCGTACCAGGTCATGAGCTACTTATGTCTAATTGACTCCTTGAAGGCAGCAATGATTGCAGTATGCTGTTAGCCTGGCTCATATGTCACTTTGGACAAAAGCTTCAGTTAAGTATGTAAATGTAATCCGTAAACTTTAGATCTGCTGATGTTTATTAGTAATAATTCTTTAATATGGTTACTCATAAGAGCTGTGAGACGATTAAGCTGATGGGTTGCAACAAAAACTGAGAAGAACATGAGTGTGATAGGGCTCAGTGACCAGCACCTCCCTGATGAAGAGAGAAATGAGAAATGGGGTCATTTTTGCAAAGTAAAATTGTAAATAAAAGCATTTAAAACTGAGCACGAAAGTGATTGTTTCTATTTTTACAGAACATCAACCACATGAAGCAGATTTCCTCTGTCACGGCCACTGAGTTGAAGTCTATGCAGGAGGATCTCAGCTTCAAAGAGACTGAGATGCACAAGTCACAGAATACGGCCAAAGGGCTGTCTTCAGGTGAGTCCCCCAGTTACCAAGATCAAGGGGCCCTCTTAAGCTAGGAGGAGGTAAGGAGCACACACTGATTCAGCACACTGCCACACCCACCAAACGACACACCACCTCAGGTATGAGAACCCTGTGCGGCCATGTGGCGGGTGATACCTCAGCACCACACTATTCCCAATGGACCAGTGTGAGTTTTTTTTCCAGTGGCTGGAGCGTCAATCCTGCCACCAACCTCCAAGTTATTCCCTGTAAGTTGGAGGACCTGCTTATAGGGCTGGGTGTAGATTAACATCATACCCAGGACGATGTAATTGCAGGTTAAGGGTCTTGCTCAAGAGCCCAGCGGAGTAGAATCACTCTGGGCATTCACAGGATTTGACCCAGCAACCTTCCAGTTGCTGGCACTGATCTCTAGCCTCAGAGCCACCACTCTGTCCCTTAAGCTACGGCCCCCGCTTAAAAGGATCAAAGGGCCTTTTTAAGATAGGTCCCCTGGTTAACAGGATCAAAGGGCTATATTCCGCCATGTGTGTTGATTACTGGATTAACACATCTGGTTAGTAAGTGAGCCCAGAGTAAGATGGTCCAGATTCTGTTTCAAGTTACATTCCTGGTTAACAGGATCAAATGGCCATTTTAAGATACGTCCCTTGGATAACAGGATCGAAGGGCCATCTTAAGATTGGGCCCCCAGTTAACAGGATCAATGGGCCATCTTAACATATGAGCCCTGGTTAACAGGATCAATGGGCCATCTTAACATACGATCCCTGGTTAACAGGATCAATGGGTCATCTTAACATACGATCCCTGGTTAACAGGATCAATGGGCCATCTTAACATGCGATCCCTGGTTAACAGGATCAATGGGCCATCTTAACGTATGAGCCCTGGTTAACAGGATCAATGGGCCATCTTAACATACGATCCCTGGTTAACAGGATCAATGGGCCATCTTAACATATGATCCCTGGTTAACAGGATCAATGGGCCATCTTAACATATGAGCCCTGGTTAACAGGATCAATGGGCCATCTTAACATATGATCCCTGGTGAACAGGATCAATGGGCCATCTTAACATATGAGCCCTGATTAACAGGATCAATGGGCCATCTTAAGATAGGACCCCTGGTTAACATGGTCAAAGGACTGTATTCAGCTGGTTTTCCCGTGCGGGTTTCTGAATTAGTACTTTGCATAAGGTAAACCCAGTATACCCAAAGGTGTTCCAGTTCAGGTTACTCAGAGTAAGCTGGTCCAGATTCTGTTTCCAGTTACATTCCATTTCTGTGTTTAGTCTATCCTGTGACATGTCCACTAGTGGAAACATATTTTTCTTCCTATACTTGACAACCACAGTCAAGGTCATGTATGTCAAAAATAAGTAGAGACTGATCTAGAAAAGAGCACAGACAAATGTGACAAATACTGAGCTCTTTTGGGATTTATTCATGAGCTCATAATTTTATGTTGTTTTAGGGTTAACTGCGATGTTCTGGCCTGAGATGGTACCAGCCCCATCAATTGCACAGGAAGGATGGGCTGGGTGGTAGACAGCCCATCTTATGGAAGTGTGTTGCCACCAGGAGAATATGAGATTCAGCGGTCATCAGCAGTAATACAGGAAGGAAGGGATAGCCTCTAATAAGGACAGCAGCAGTTGAGTTTGACACAAGGTGGCCACAAGGTGGCAGCGTTTTGGATTATTTCTTTTTCTTTTTTAAGATGTTAAGTGAACTGATTTGGCATTACATTTTCTCTTCTGTCTTGTTGTATCATGTCTGTAATTTATTATGAGGTGGTCCTTGCAGGCAGGCTTGGGCACTGGCTGTTCTTCAGCCCTGGCCACACTTGGAAATAAAGCATAATTAAGTTTAATTGTTCAAATTTGGCTGCGTAATGCAGAAGGAGCTGGGTGGAGAAAGTGCCCAGGGCAGCATGACGCCATGCTCAGCAGTCTTTCATTTTTATTCACATTTACGTTTATTTCTGTCCTAATCAGCTCAGTCTAACAGGGCTCCTGGCAGAGCTGACCACCTCGTGTTTCACTGCAGATTATAGTCTGACTGTATACCTCGCATTTGACAGATAAAACCTTTGAAGCCTTCTGCTTGACAGAAGGGACTGAAATCCCCACGTTACAAAGGCCTACTGTGCTGGACTGTTGTGCGATACCTATACAAAGAGTACTGTTCCCCAGTAATTTCCTCAGTCGCCTCTATATTTCTTAAGTAATCATTGCTGTTGTCGGTTTCTTATCTCATCCACTGAAAGCCACAGGAGCATTTCCTTGAGACAGCTATGAGCTAGAAAGCCATTGTTATCTCTCTGTGCTTTTAGCATTGTGCTGAAAGTGAGTTTCACTACTCCTGCTTACTTTAAGGGCAGTAATCATGAAAAAGGATGAGTATCAGACAGAGTATCTGATTGGTCAATGACAGAGTACTTGGCTTTCATATCAGACAGAGTATCTGATTGGTTGGTGTCCACAAGCATGCTCAGAGGGAACATGAAAGGCGGGTTGTAAGTGAAAATGACCGGATTTCACAGAAGAGCTGATGGAGCATTTTGTACGTTCTGCTGCTCTGTACTCGGCTCCATGCACTGCTGCCCAGAGCTGCTCCTATCGAGAGGAATCAGCCCACTTCCCTTTCCTGTCCCCTGATCTCCGTAGCAACAGTACCGCTCGACACCCAGTCTCATTTTGTATGACTGTCAATACTGGTACACATTATCACTGTGCACCTAACTTCTGCACTCATATTCTGGCTTAATTATTTCTTTTTTATTCTTATTTATACTGACTCAAGTGGCAGGGTCACATAGGAGAGCTCTTGTGTGTGCGGTCTCCATAGTACAGTACCACCTCATATGAAGGTGCACTTTTCTGTTTGCTCATTTAAAATCTGTGTCTTAATGCTCATTTTATATCCTTAAGTAAAAACTGCTTTGGAATATGCATGAATCAGTTTTGGTGGGGGGGGGGGGGGGGGGTTCTGCTGTCCTTCTGCTGTGGCTTTAATAAGACCACACGCTGATTTGACGGATGGCCGTGTGTGGTGGGGGTGTCACCAGAGAGCCGACGCCTGCAGCAAGACCTGCAGAAGGTGGAACAGCTCGAGAGCAAAATTAGCACGGAGCTGAGCGGCCTGAAGGAGCAGATCCAGCAGATGACCGAAGGTCTCCAGACCTACAGCAACCTGGAGGCCCTAAGGACAGCTGGAGGGGAGAAGAAAAAGGTAGAAGGGTCATCTTAGCAGTGTGTGTGTGTGTGTGTGTGTGTGTGCAGGGAGATGAGCAGGGCCCTGGTGGAGCACAGAGGCAGGTCTCCGACAAGCTATACCTGAGAGCATTTTCAGCTTTCATAACTGCCTCTCTATGGCCCTGCTTTCAGAATAACGAGACAGACTGACTTCTCCATTTAGAGGCTGCAGGAGGACAGGATGCTCCTCACTCAGAGGAGGGAAGCCTTTAAAAAGGTTGTGCAGAAGATGAATGAGGAATTAGAAGCACTGAAGGCTCGGCTGCTGGACAACGAGACGCATGCTCAGGTCAGTTTGCGGGAGGCAAGATCAGGTTACGGGGGGGTGGCTGAGGGAATGCAGCCAATCCCGCGGGAGCGTCTTTTTAATAGGGTCCCTACACAGCAAGGGAAGTGTGGAATTTTAAAATGGAAAGTGAGTAAGGATCTTACTTTTTCCCTATGTTTTCAGCTTACCAACTTAGAGAGGAAATGGCAGCATCATGAACAGAACAACTTTGTCATGAAGGAATGTATCCTTTCTCCATTCTGCACTCAGTGCACTTGCTGCCTGTCCCATTGCTTCCACATCACAGCACGTTTCCTTAAACATTTTGCTCAGTCATTGCTTCCAAGGGAATGGAGAGTGACTATCAGCCTATTGTGAAGAGCGTGACCAAACAGCTGAGCGAACACAATCAAGCGCTCATCGACGCGCTTCAGGGAAACAGGGGCTGAGGGCGCTCTGCTGTGGGAGTGGACTTTACAGGAGCCCGAACTTGATGGGTGGGGGGATGCATACACAGGGCTTTGAAGGCATTTTATTTTTGTAATTCTTGAACTGTATATCAACAAATTAAAAAGAATTAAGTCGTCATAATGAGCACTGAAGTAGTTTTTAATGCTTTGGATATAATTGGGACAGGCTGGCCACTCAGGTCGAGACCTAACAAGCCGCTCCCTTCGGATTCGCTGTCTCCTTCCTGCATCGAGCGCTAAATAC
>JAODUD010000117.1:20025694-20037589 GCA_026784285.1 Stomatorhinus walkeri
CGTCATAATGAGCACTTAAGTAGTTTTTAATGCTTTTGAAATAATTGGGACAGGTTCCCAACCCCCCCCCCCCCCCGCTTTGGGCCTGGCTTTGTAACACAGCACTCATGTGCGGTGCTCATTTGCTGAGTCTCTGTGCTCCGACGCCCAGCTTTCTACCTACCCCAAGTTTCCCAGCCACACAATTGTAGGATGGGTTACAGCAGGAGTTAACAGCAGACAGGAACTTAGCTATCTGATAACCCTATTGTTTTAACCATATTAGTTTCCGCCAAGAACCAAACTATCAGTCAGGCACCTCCACCTTCCTCAGGCTAAAGCAAACATACATCCCCAGACCAGGGTAATTCATTGCTGCCGTTTGGGTTTGTGTCCAAACTTAATAAAGCTGTGGTCTAGCTTAAGGGAAGGCCAAAATACGGCTGTTTTATGGCGTGCACGGCCCATGCTGTTGTGGGACAAACCAACTTCAGCTCCCAGTATGGAGCTTCTTTGCTGTGCTGTGCGGTGCTCTGGCGTGCAGGCTGACCTCAAACGGTCCACTCTTCCAACAGGAACTCCGATGATCTACCCTACGCTGCCAGGCAAAAGTTTTTGCACACACAGATTTTCTACATTTGCATGTAACTCACTTAACATTTACTAAAAATCAATATTGTTTGCTAGCAAATACATGTACAGTATGTTCACCATTTGAGTAACTTTATTAGTAAGAAAATGTCATCTTTGGTTCAACAAAGTAAACTCCTCCAGCAGTTATGACATCAAAAAAATTCTGAGCCATTCTTTCTACAAGGGACATTAAACACTGCTCTGTTTCACGGGATGAAACGGTTAGCAAGTACATGTAAAGTTAAAGGACAGCCTAGAGTTTGACTATGCTATCACCACACAACTAGTTAAAAAGATGTCAGACATGCAGTGTTACATTCTCCTTCCATGTTATAAAGGAAACTTGTTTTATTTGACTTATATTTTCATTTATAGTTGTTCACTCACCTTTCTAGTGCTTAACAAGAGAAAAACTACAGTTAATGAAATAAATGCAAATATGGTAAAAGGCTTAAAAGGCTCATACATCAAACACGACTAATGCTGGGGGGGCGCATGCTAAGAGTAACATTTGCTGAGGTGGGGAGGATTTGTATGCTGTTTATTGCATTGTGGAGGTCGTTTATAGCCGCGTGTTTTATCAGTAACATGGTTTGTATTTTATTTTAACATTATGGAGAAAGTTTTTAGTTGTGAAATAATCAATCATATCAGAACCTGTACAGAATGTTAAGATGTTCCAATCACATTTATGGCACTTTTACATTCCGGGTAATGTTTAAAGCTGTTAATGTATTAAGTGTATATTGGCTCAAAAAAAAAAAAATTTAATATTGAACAAATGCAAATTGACAGTGACAATAAAAAAGCAAGAATTTATTCTGTTCTCCAAAAAGTTATTGATATCCTGTTAACATGACTTCAGTTCCGAAACATCTTGGGGCATGTTAAATAACTCAATAAGGTATTTATAAGGTGGTGTGCTAGTGGTCAAGTCAAAAAAATACATTGACACACTGGATGGTAGCTACAGAGACTGGGATGTCGTTAGGAGAGGTTTTGCTAAGCTGACACATGTTGACAGACATAATATGATAAGGTTACATCAATATGAAGATCATTTAAACAACTTAAAATTTCTTTCGACTGCCTAAGACTTCTGCACAGTATTGTACATTATTGTATTCCCCGGATGATACCACATAGTGGGAGTAAAGAGAGGGGTAGTTTCAGACATTTGTTAAACTTTGCCGAGGAATTGTATGAGTGATCACTCCATAACTGAAACAGCGTCACATAGTTACAGCAAAGAAAATGATAGTTTTGTCAGTTGATATTGTTAGAGTGATAATTGAAGAAATATTTAAAAGATCTTTTTCAAACTTTGGAGACACATTGTATAGGTGAGGACTTGGAACTGATCAAATTTTGAGACAAATCCCAACAAAACTGAAGCAACAGCACTTAGGAGCAGCCAAGGGAAGGGTGTAAACAGATTACATTTGACCCTGTGAATGTGATAGGTTAAAACTTTGATGCATCATAAAGCATTACATGGATGGAAGATCTATACTTGATTTTACTGACTATCCTAAAAATGAAGTAGCAGCGCTGTGTTGCAGCAAAGGAAGGAAACGATGGACAGGAGACCGCTTGGATCTTGTGAACACAGTAACTCCAGCAATATTTTACAGATCTTTTTCAAAACACGCTTGCATATTGTAGGGACGACATGCTGGAAGTAATACAATTTTGAGACGGACCGTTTCAGACACTTGATCCTCTTAGTTGATAACTCAAAAAGGACGTGACAGACCTTTTTCAACATTTGTAGACAAATAGTATGGATGAAGAACTGGGCCTGTTCACATTTAGACTAAATTGCACCAAAATTAAATTAAAGGTGCTTAATGACAGCAAAGGGGAGTGTGACAGCAAAGGAAAGTGGGTGTATGTAACAAAAGGTGAACGAGAGGAGATTTGGGAAAAGAAGAAGCATTTTAGTGTACCTGTGCTCATACTTGTGCAAATGGATGATTCCGTTTCAGCTGGGCTTTGGCTAAAGATTTTTGGAGAGGTATAGTAGGTAGAGTGTGTGTTTCAGTTTACTGTGGAATTTTCGTTCTGTGAAGTTAACCTTCTTATGAGACCCCTAGAGATAGAAATTGGGGGTTGCGGGAGGAGTAATAATTAGATGGGGGATAGGGGGCGACTTGGCCAGTCAAAGAATACATCACTATTGTCAGCCTCTTTGCATTTTGTATACATTGTCATCTTAACTAGTCTAGCATCATAATAAATAAAGGTTTATTAAGTTAAAATGCAAATATAACAAGTTTTTAATTTGTCTGATAGTGTTTAATTTTCATAAGCTTGGGATCTGGCACATTATAGAAATTTTGTTTGCCAGCTAATTGGAGCTTGCGAGTGTACAGTCAAAAGCATTCTAGGTAGCAGAAAATCACATTGTAGTCTGTTTGTGTCTTTTTGCAGTTACATGGTAGTTAGTCAGACCGTTTTTGTATCTCTTACGGTTCTTAATGTATCACGGAAAATAGTGGTCACAGTGCAAATGAGAAATATTTAAATATTTAGGCATATAAATAATATCGATGACATTGTAAGGCATGGACATTATGACATCCACAGGGAAATACTGTTAACCATTTAATGGGTGGAGGAAAATTGGTATGTAAGTGTAACATGGAATAAATGAATAGGTGTAGTTTCAGAGTTATGTGTCACGATTAGTACTCAGAACATTCGGAAAAAAACACATTTATTGGCTTTCACGTTTCCAGTTGACCCATCCAGTAATTATGGAAATTGTAGCGGATGGGGGTTGTGGCATTAGGTGGCAGTGAGGGGCTGTCCTCACACTGATGCCCTGTTGTCATTCCAGCACTGTCTTTTCTAGTTTGTATTTTTAATTGTACGACAAAACTGAATTCTCAATAAAACCAAAATAAGTCTCCCCTTGTTTTTTATTGCCAATTGATTAGTTGTTCATTAGCTGCCTAACTTTGTACCAGTAGAGACACCATTTCGTTGCAATTTAACAATGATTATTAGGCTATTGAATAATAATGATGCATTCAGGACCAGGCACGTTTTGGGCTGCTTGATAGATTTTGCAGAGCTCCAGATAATAGCTTTTGGAGTCTTTTTGCACCTGACCCACCCTAAAATCCTACCAACACCCAACCAAATGCACATCCACCTAACCCTCACATAGTCCCTACCACACCTACTCCTGACCCTCCCATAGTCTCTCCCATAGTCCCATCCACACTTCTACCTGACCCCCCATAGTCCCACCCACACCTCCTCCTGACCCCCCCATAGTCCCACCCACACCTCCTCCTGAACATCCCATAGTCTCACCCATACCTCCTCCTGACCCTCCCATAGTCTCTCCCACACCTCCTCCTGACCCTCCCATAGTCCCACCCACACCTCCTCCTGGACATCCCATAGTCTCACGCACACCTCCTCCTGTCCCTCCCATAGTGTCTTCCATAGTCCCACCCACACCTCCTCCTGACCCTCCCATAGTCCCACCCACACCTCCTCCTGAGCATCCCGTAGTTTCACCCACACCTCCACTTCTAACACTATCCCAGCTGCAGATTCTTGCTTCTGCCTTCCATCTGAACTTTCCTAATGCTGCAGGAGACCTTCCTGGCATTTGATCAGGGAGCCGCCCAGTTTATGCCGGGGGATTGTTAGGTCTGCCTTTCCCATCCTCACACTAAAAGGAAACAGGAAAAGGAGCCCTAGCTCCCAGTACAAGTAAACGTGGGAGGGGGTCAGAGCAGGAGGAAAAGGCAGAGAGCCATAAAGAACTGCAGCTCTGCTCTTCCAGCCAGTGTGGAGATGTGGACGCACGGGCTTCTCTAATAGCGTCTGAGGTCCTCGCTGCAAACATCACCCAGCTTCGTGCTGCATAGCCATGGACTATGTGTCTGCTCTCCTGAGTTTGCTCAGCTGTGTGCTACTGGGTAGGTACCAGCGTTTTATCTTTCCACCAGTATGTGATCCTCATCCATCTCAAACCAAAAAGCCACCATCTATCTGCAGTAAACTCGTTGTCTCAGGACATCCATAACATGGTATATACGCGTAGGTTTTCCTGCGAGCGACAGTACGATTGGGTTACTGCCGTCTTGTGACTTGTGACTGAAATTTGCTTTGTTCATTTCTTGTAGTCTGTTAAATCAAATACATAGTTGTGCTCGCTCTGTGTATAACCCTTCCATTGGAAAATAAACCACATCGCTGTCGTGCAGGACAGTGGCTTGAAACTGGATCACACGTCCACATTAGTACCCATCCAGTGTAGAGGGAAAATTTCCCGCATTCGGCATTTCAAGGCAGTTCTGGGAAGCCTCTGGGTTATGGGGTACTGAAAACACACCATTAGTGTGAGAGTAGGAGTTGGATCAAGCGGCGCGATGTCAGTAAGAAACGTGTGTCTGTGCACACGTGACGCATTCTAAACTGTAGCACTGAGTAATAATGAAGACTGTTGCGTGTCATGTGTATGTCCCCTCATTGGCAGACTTTGTTTTTACATCTCCACCATCTGTCTCCCTCACAGCTTGTGTAAAAATGATTCTTTATTGATCTCTATAATTATCTTGAAGTTACACAACCGTATTTAATTGTAAAGTGAAAATAATATTTTAAATTGCCTTGGCGAGTCAATTAAAAATGAAATTCAAAAATGATGCACAATTATTTATGATAAACAGCTAATATGTTATATTTTGTATTTATAGTATATTGTATATTTACAGATTGTTTAAATACTAATGTATTTAAAGTGTCAAACACATAATTTTACTTATTTTATTCATTTTATTATTTTACTTGGTGCCACTTTACAATAAGGCTAACCATATAAAGGGTTTATGAATGGTTTATAATCTGGTTATTAATTAGGTTGTAACACTTTGTAAATTATTATTAGACAATTTTAAGCAAGTTATAACACTGTTTCCTTTTAATTAATGAGTTACTACTGTTTACAAGTGGCAAAAGGGAGCCTTATTGTAATGCTGCCTTTTATTTTATAATGTTGTGAAGTAATTTTATTATTCTGTCAAGTAAGTCCAAATCAAGATTGAGAAGACTTCAAAATGAAACATGAGGTGCTTTTGAAAACTTGCTTGTGAGCTGTGATACAGCAAACAGCCACTGGCTCAGTGTCGGGGTCACAGCGAGCGGTGACAGGGTGCACAGAGCGACTGCGTAGTCAGAGCAACTGCACAGTCACAAAGATGTCACAGGCTTGCAAATTATGTATTTAAAACTATCATTAATACTATATCAGGGCAGGAACAGAAAATCTGCACTCAGAGGTATTAAACAGTGGCTGGCTCAGGGGCAATTTTATTGTTACTTAGAGATCCTTTTACTTGGAAAACGATATTGTATGTTGGCAAACAAAACAAAAAAATTTCATATAAAATCAATACCACAGATTTAGAACAAAGACGCCACGGACAAGAGAACGGCAAGAGAATGAAGCGAATCCACAAAGTATCTTCAGACGTGAGGCTGAGCGCCGGTCACTTCCTCTGTCCTCTGTTCTCCATTGTCTTTGCAAATAATCAAGCTTTCCGTCCCTGGACTCCTCCGCCCAGCGCTATGTGCCAGTTTATGGGTCTGCTGCCTTGTGCCGGTAGCCTAACCACAATCAGATAACTGAGCTATGGAAGTTCGGCGCTTATTTTGTGCCACTGCTGCCAGAATTCCTAATTAGGAAAGCCGTCCCTTCAACCCAGGGCGAACATAAAGCTGATTTGCCGGGGATTTTGCCTCCACTCTATTTTATGTTTTCGATGAACATGAGAAACCATCCACTTGCTTTCATCGTCTGAGCACATGATATGCATGTTGTTGTGTGGCTCTGAGGGTTAGGACCCTATACCTGGGACCGGATGATAGCTGGTTCAGAGCCTTGGCTGAACAGTCATATTTGCAAATTGCGAGTACAAATTGATGAGTGAGGTGCTGATTGGACGGTACAGAGAGCAGCTCCTAGCAGAGCTACTGCTCTGGGGCAAGGGGAGCTTCTTATTGAAAGGAACGTGATGTTGAGAATCACTCATGTTTCTGATGTTACAGGTAATGCTCTCGACACAGCAGACCTGACCTTGATAAACCCAGACACCATAATAACGTCACCTGAATCCTCACTCCACTGCGTCAGTAGTGACCGGAAGGCTCCAGATGCCATCAGCATAGGCCCGGAATTTTCTTTGCCTGGCCAACAGGCCCTCAACGTCGTTCAGGACACGACTTATCAAGCGGCTTCCAAGATCACATGGGAAACGCGAAACATCGGCTTTGGTGCATTCTACTGTAGGGTGAAAAGCGTTGACCCCATCGAGAAAGTTTACACACTGAAGATGTCAAATGAAGGTGGGGGCTCTTTGAATATCTGACATTACAGACACACATGCTAGTGGTGTATTTTGAGTTGTTGGCATGTTAATATGAGCATCATTAGCATTTAACTGAGAGTTCGATGCACTGATTCTGGTCAAATAGCTTCAGTGTTAAAATGTTTAATGTTATAATCCTGCATCCCTGAGTTCATGGCAGTTTCACATGACATCAGATAAACAGACGTGGAATCTGAAAAGCATCTTTTTCCCTTTACAGCTGCCTTCCATCCAGAATCATTAACTATCACTGCCAGCATTAACGAAAATGTCAACATTTCTTTCATACGCAAAATCCTTGTGGCGGAGGATGCAGTCATTTTTAAAAACTGTAAGTGTCATCACCTAGTTTATTCATTCATCCACCCAACTAATTATCTGGTACAGGGTCCTGGCGGGGGACACCCTGGATGTGACACATATCACAGGCACACGTTGTCATACACCATGAACAATTTATGGATGGCAACTGAAATTCATTTTCTTTTCTTAAGTACTGAATCACTAAACTAAACAAATTTTAATAGCGTTATCGCTTTCATTTAGGAAAACGAAAGTTTCTTGGAAACAAATTTATAGGTTTATTTTACACCCAGTATTCTAATGGAAAATATTTTAAACCAGTTTCCAGACTCCTACTAATCACTCTGTCAGAATGTGATTATTTAACTCATATAGTGTCCTTCTACTCATTTTCAGCTCATGGGGGTTTTATTTGCCGAAAAATGTTCTGAGGACAGAATGAAAAATGATTGGTTGAGAGAGATAACCAATCAGATTATAGAGTAGGTGGGTCCAAGCAACTAGAGGAAGCGGGACCAAGATGTCTTATTGGTTAGACCCACCTCCTCTAGTTGCTTGGACCCACCTCTTCTACGATTTGATTGGTTTTCTCTCTGAACCAATCATTTTTCATTCTGCCCTCAGAACATTTTTGTGTAAGTGAAACTCCCACAACCCCATTTTCACCATACTCTCCAACTGCTTTTACCTTCAGGGTGCTTCATCCACTCTGTCCCAAAGTCCGAAGTCCCAGAAGGTGTCCTGCACTCCATCCGGGCCGTGAAGGCTGAAGATGCAGGCCTGTATACGGCCAGATACATTGCGGGGACCAACGCGTCATCTGCTATCACTAGGTTGATAGTAAGAAGTTAGTGCCCTCACTTATTGAACACATTCTAGAATTTCTCTCTGGGGTCAATAAAATTCATTCTATGTCTGATTATAATCCATGCAATCAATCCTGAGCATACGTCATTAGATGTGCCCCAGGTTGGCCAGGCACTGAATCAGATGGCTCCCCCCCTGTTTGTGTTTAGAGTGTCCAGCTGGTATGTGGGGACACGACTGTTCATGGTCTTGTCCACGGTGCCAGAACGGAGGTGTGTGTCATGACGAAACAGGCCACTGCATCTGCCCCCCCGGTTTCAAAGGCTGCACCTGTGAAACAGGTAAAGATCCTCCTGCCCCTCAGTGTGACAATAATTAGCGGTATGCCTCATGCCAAACCCTTATAGGCGTGGAAATGTCACTTTGGTCCAGTCATCATCTGGATTTTAAAAAAAAGAAATGTTCTGCAGTTTGTGGAAGCGGAAGGTTCGGGAGAACCTGCAAGGAGAGCTGTGAAGATAGCAGCTGTCGCGCGGTAGTCTTCTGCCTCCAGGACCCCTACGGCTGCTCCTGTGCCGCCGGCTGGAGAGGCCTGAACTGCAGCGAAGGTGAGAGGCCGCCTCGCTCGAGTTACGCGTCAGCTATGCAACGTCGACTTGGCGCTGAGCTGGCCGCATGTTTCCAGCCTGTCCTGACGGGTTTTACGGCGCCGGCTGCAAACTGCGATGTGCCTGCGGGGAACGCGGCTCGTGCGATCGCTTCCGCGGCTGTGTCTGTGCTGGACGACACGGGGCCCGCTGTGAGAACAAGGGTAAAAATCAGCCGTCTGTCTCCAGAAACAGCTCTGGATCTTTGATTGTTACATTAATTAAACTCTCCCTGATTAGGCTTTAATCAGCTGGTTCTTCACCCCTTAAGAGATCGTATGTGTATGAGATCACTCAGGGGGCATAATTACGGGGTCATTTTGGGAACTCATGTCCCAAGCCATGTTAAAATGAGCCAGAGCAGGTCCCTATAGCTGTACGAACGGGTCTTTGCTGAACATAAGACAAGATACGCGAGAAGGCTGCTATAACGCTGTATTCTTGATAGCACTTGATTCTATATCTTTAAACTTAACTATAATCAGATGGTCAGTCAGTACATTTTGACCACTTTAATGGCATCCGTGGTGTGCTTCTGCTAGATGAAGCCCCAGTTGTGGTTAGCAGGCCTAGAGACACCAAGCTGAACTCGGAGGTCACGTACACAGCCAACTGCACAGCCGCTGGAGCACCTGCTCCCCTACATGGGGACATCATCCTGATCAAGCCAGATGGAACCGTCATAAATGTGAGTGCTCGTGTGCACCGGGATCTGGGCCAATTCCCTCCCACGGTGCCATCATGCCTTTCAGGGCTGACCTGTTTTTTTTTTTCTTTCAGCCAATAGACAGTGAAACCTTAAACAACCAAACCACTTCCCAGTTCAGAGTGGAGAAGATCTCATTGCAGGATCATGGGGTCTGGTTCTGCCAGGTGACGACGAGTTCGGGAAGGCAGGAAAAGCCTTTTAATGTCAGCGTGAAAGGTGAGGGGACTGGGGGGGGGCACAGCTGGCCCAGACCTCAACGTCATTGGAACCGAAACATGGCTCCCCCCCCCCCATCCCCTTTAGTTCCACCAAACAGCAAAGGAACTCCTCACCTGCTTACATCAATCAGTCAGGACGGAAGACGAGGATTTTAAATATTTCAGAGCTGTCCTGAGAATAATCAGGGGTTCATTCTTGTTTTCTCGTTTTTCTGTTGCCAGACCCCCCACTTCCATCTGGAGTAAAACTGGTTCCCGAGAGCCAGACCTCACTGAGCCTGTCATGGGACAGGGTGGAAGAGCTGACTAAGGAGGAATGGACTTATCGAGTAGTTTGCCATGAGAGCGCGGAGCCGGCAAACAATGAAACGTATCATTTACCGTGGAACTCCACTGGCGTTCAGCTCACACAGCTGAAACCCAAGCAACAATACGAGTGCACGGTGTGTGTGATGGCAGGTGGAAGATGCAGGTACAGCCAGAAGCAGCAGGTGGCGGCGTGGACCCTCAGCAATGGTGAGTGTGGGGTTCACGTTGCAGCAGACAGGAAGCAGGTTAGCATGTCCTGCTATGATCAAAGGACACATTAGGAAATCACTTTTAAGTGAATGTGATGCATACTATGTATTTCATTAAATCAACGCAGCATCTCCATGATTTCCATGATGCAGAATTTGTGAAAATTTTTCCTTGATTAGTTATTTATGAAAACATGCAGTATGTTAATAATAATGGTCACCGCAAGGTAGTGAATAGTTCCATCACCCCATGGAATGCTGGGAACTTTATTGTCAGGGGATCGTTGGGCTGCAGGTACACAATTGCACAATGAGCACTTGCTCTCCCTCTTAATGTGATTTAACACTTGAGATATTTGCTTTAAATCTGAAATGGTATCAACTGTCTGCCCAGAGCTTCCACCTCCACCTTATGATGTTGAGGCATGCAACATCACAGACTCTTCAGCCACCATCAAATGGAACTTGAGAGAAGGGAACTCTATCTATAAGGTCAGCATTCGCTTCCAGGTGGCCGAACTGCTTGCTGTCTCTCAGATGACAGAGATAAACATACAAGACCTTCCAGCTCTGCAGTTCCAGTTCACGGGCCTCAAGGCCAACACATCATATCTGGTGGAGATTTGGGTCAGGAACAATATTGGGGAGAGCCTCCGGAATCCACCGATCCAACTCAAGACCTTACTGGAAAATGGTTCTGGTGAGTTGAGAATGATGTTCAAATGCGGGCAGATTCACGTCAACACGGGCTCTCAGATCAGCCCTGAATTCCACACCTTCACAACACCCACCAGCATTCCTGTGGTCTGCTTGTCTTCATTTAGGGCTCTACGTGTTTGGCAGTGCCAGCAACATGCTCTTCTTTGCCATCTTGGGCTCCGCTGGGATGACGTGCATCACCATACTGTTAGCCTTCTGCATCGTGTTACAGCTGAAGAGAGCCAGTTTCCAGCGTAGGATGGTGCAAGCTTTCCAGAACATTGTGGTAAGCTTCCATTTTTCCCAGACACATGGATGTCCTGAGCTCCTGGAAATGGCTCTCAGTACACCAATGCTGGTATCTCCATTGCCGTCCATTCAGCGAGAGGAGCCCGTGGTTCAGTTCAGCTCCGGGTCTCTCACCATGACCAAGAAGACCAAGAAGCAGCCGGAGCCTGTGCCCTACCCGGCTCTGCAGTGGAACGACATTAAGTTTCAGGACGTCATTGGCGAGGGAAACTTTGGCCAAGTGTTGAAGGCACGGATTAAAAAGGACGGGCTGAGGATGGATGCTGCAATCAAGAGAATGAAAGGTGCATCATTACCTGTCATGCTAATTAACACACGGGGGTTATAAATGTTATTTAAAGGAAGAGTTATCTAGAGCGAAGAAGATACTGAGAAGTTCCATGTTGTGGTGAAACTTTGTGTCGCTAGATACAGTAGATCATTCTGATCCTTTTTGCTTCTCTTCATATTGATATTTTTCAGAATACGCCTCAAAAGATGACCACAGGGACTTTGCAGGAGAGCTGGAAGTGCTTTGCAAGCTTGGTCAACATCCGAACATTATCAATTTGTTGGGTGCTTGTGAGCACAGAGGTAGGGCTGACTCTGTAATGTCTAACCCAGGGGTCTCCAACTCCGGTCCTGGAGAGCTACTGTCCAGTAGGTTTTCTGTCCTACTTGGCTTCTGATGAGCCACACCTG
>JAODUD010000117.1:20042283-20055646 GCA_026784285.1 Stomatorhinus walkeri
ATAATGATAATGATAATGATAATGATAATATAAACACCTGAAAAGAGAAAAAAGCAAAACTGATAATTATCCAAATGTTTTAGTAGCGACATGGTAATTAGGGTCACCTTCAGGGCAATAAGACGATTAGAGATTTGAGCACAAAATCTATTTTATCAGATTATGGAGCAGAAAGATAATTAGAAACCTTAGGTGTTAGTGTAAGCCTTGCTGGATCTTGTAATTAGGGTTTTGTGTTTCTGTGAAAGCTTTCAGGTAATTTATCTTTCCATTTCAATTTTATGAATAACCTCTCTCTTGCATTTATTGTCTAGATATATTGTGACCACTTCACCAGTATCCCAAATATATATTAAACTGAAATTTAGATAATTGCCTTAAATAAAAACACCACAAATATGCATAAAATTCTTGAGTAGTCTGTTTTATTGAATCATTTAGTGATTTGAATCATTTAGTGATATGCTTGTCAGTTTTAACCATGATGGTGTGTCTAAAGACACTGTGTAGAGAGGAATGGGGCACAGCCAGGTATCCCTCTGAAGGTAGTGGGTTCAAATCTCATCCTCAGCAAAAGAGTCACATCTCAGTTGGGTCCTTGAGAAGGGCCCATGACCCCTTGAAAAATGCTCCAGACACATCGTAAATATTGTTGACAGAGCACCCAGAGCTACAGCTTCACTCCCACCTCTTTAAGTATGTATATTTTAAAGCATTCCAATGTACCTGTACTTGCTTGTGCACGTGGCAAATAAAACATTTCATCACCCCTGATCCAAACAACTTCAAAAGCAGCCTCTCTAGAAGTTGTAGCAATGGCTCCCTCTATAGGACAAACGTAGCGCAAAACAATATGCACGCGCTCGTGTGCTTGCTTTCCTAATGCATACCAGACCACGAAATAGCGCTGGCAAGCTGTTCTGCGAATCTAAGGCAGCTTTTATCTTGTTTCATTAGTAACTGCTATACAGCTATGTAGCGTGCAAACCATTTTCTGTCTTGTGTTTTTGTCTTTGTATTTTGTAGATCACAAAACTTTTTGAAAAGCGGGTCTTCATTTCTTTCACAGAATGCACAAGCAGACTTTCGCTAAGTCCTCACCACTGACAAAGCTGCTGAAAGCTGGAACCCTATGGTCTATGGACTGGGTACAGACATCTTTATAATGTATTTTCTAGGTTTTTTCTATTCATTGAATCTTAATCTCACATACTGTATTACACTGCTGCCACGTGCGCATTTAGTGGATACTATACACTAAACTATTCTATAACTTAAATCATAAAAATTAAAGTCACTGTATGAAATATTTTGCACCTTGTCACAAGTCTTGATTTGCTCCGGGTTCGCTGAGGTCCCGTTTGCACTGACAGGCTGCAGTGGAAGGTATTTGTTATCCCACATGTCGTGGTACTGCCTCTAGCATTACTGCTAATTATAGTCTGCTGCCTCTGTTCCAAGCCAATTTCCATTTCCCCATATCTATTCCCCATAAACCAGTGGTCTTCTCTTTATATCCTGCACCACTGTCGATGACCACTGGCCTGAGTCTTCACAATCTGACTGGCTCCTTACTTCATTACTTCCTTACTTACGCACAGAATCTATTATATTTGCTATGTATAAACCAATTAATATTCCCTTAGCAAATGAACTATTTAAGAATTCAAGAATGAATCTGATAAAGATTGTTTGTATAATTCAGTCGACAAGAGACTATATAACACAACATGCCACAGACTGCGTATAACACTGACCCCCGCCCCCCCCATTCTTATCTTTTTTTGAGTTCTCAGTTCGGACTCGGGTAGTCAGAAGAGCAGGGATACCCTGGCAGATTCACAGGGGCCAGAACATTATAGGGGCCCGGAAATAGAAGTTCAGGGGCCCGGCTGGCGATATCTACCGAGAAGGACATTTTGTCAGAGGGCCCAGAATTTCTAGCTATGCTCCTTCAACGGTAAGTACTTTAAGCAGAATATTGCTGAAAACATGACTATGACCGAAGGTCACAAACCCTGTCAGTGCTGTGCGTGTCGGCATGTCGGAAATGTGACAGCCGTTTCCTTTAAAAAGAAAATTCACGTAAATCGAAATGAGTAAAAGTACAAATCGCAATGATTACATTTTGGTGAACTAAATCAAACTGAATAGTGCTAAAAAAGATATTTTTTCGTTTATGTTTTGCATGTTTCCGATACGTTTAAGTTATTGGTTTATATTTTTCTATGGCCTTCCTGGGATTGCCGGCAGGATCGCGGTGATCTTTTACTGCGTAAATCGCACAGAAAACAGAGCAAAATTGAGTCCGTTTAGTAAGTTTCTAGATACGCCTCGGCGACTCATGACATCGCATGATGGCACTGTGTCCCCAGCTAAACGGCGCCGTGTGTCAGTCTGTCCTGGAAATGGACTCTTTTCAATAACAGGTGTCAGCATAATAGACGCTGGAAGGTGTGTGGCCGCTGGAAGGAGACGTCTTAGGGCAGGTTTCGCTGCGAAGTGTCAGCAGATGTGTGACCGCCGGTAGAGGCACCAGGGGAAGTAAAGGGGCGGGTGTTATTAGTAAGCGGAGCAGCAGAAAGCCCCACAGCTCCGGCAGCAGCAGACATCAGCTCGGCGAAGCAGGGGAGCGGACGGCTCTGCCTTGCGCGCACGAAACTGCGAAAAGATCGTCACTCCGACCGTGTCAACGTCCCTTTTGGCTTCGGATCCCTTCGATAAACTCATATTCGTGTGATTTGGATTAGGAGAATATTCGGGTATTATTAGAAACCCTAACGCGGCTGTGTAGTCAGGGAATTACAGGACCTTTCACGTGAAGAACATCCTGAAGACCAAGAAGTGAAGACCAAGTACCATCTGCTTCAGCAGAAAACTGCCTGCGTGCCATCGGAGTTTAATGTAAGTATGTGTTAATTGTGTATGTTTTGTTCTATACGTATCATCTTTAAAATGTAGCAGGACAGTGACACATAAAGCAGCAATCACAGCAATCGCTAACACGTGGATTACTAACATTTTAACGGAGTATAATTTTTTAACTAGCTGTGTTTAACTGCTAGCTGTGTTAACAAATCGTGCGTGTTAACATTGGTCCGGTTTTTCTTTAGAAAGTACGCTGTTATTACCGTAGGCTTATAACTCAGCAAATTGGTAAAGAAAAACTGGAATTGTGACTCATTGTTAGCGTAAAACGGAGGCGTGTGAGTAAATATTACAATAAAGGCGACTCTGGAGTCCTTTTGAAACTTGTTTCTTAATAAAGCGAACTATCTTTGAAATTTGCGACTCATTTCAAAAGGGCGTCATTTTACCTGTTTGTAATGTTTCTATTTTGCTCAGCGATATATACGTGTATGTGTGTGTGTCCACAGGGTAATGTACTGAACTCTCCTGGAATCTCATCGTCTGGATCCCTAAAATGCCTTTGTAATGACAAACCTCTGATATATATATGTCAGTCTTGTAAGGGAGATTACACTGCCAATGACAAATAAGATGGAAACTGCTTTTTACCATGATGACAATCCAAACATCCCAAATTTTGGACAGGTGTCAGATTTTGAAGGGTACCAAAGCCAGAAGATGATGGGAAAAAAGAATATGATTGCTCAGAATTTTCCTGACATGCTAGGAAGCACGTCTGAACTGAAACTCATGCAGAGTCTGCCGGCAAACAGCAGTAACCTCAGTGCTAACAGCACAGGAATTAATAACACAAGCAGCTCGATAATGGCTGCTTCTGACATGAACCTCCTGAAATTGCAGTCCCCAGATTTAGAGCAGCTGATGATCCAGTCCAATCAAGGGCTGATTACAGCCAATCCAGGCCCCAACTGTGCAGGAAACACCTTTCTCTACAGGAACCAAGTCACCAATGAACAAGATGGCTTTACAGATGGATTTGACCCGGCTTTGGCTGATCTAAATAAGCAGAATCAGCTTGTTGGGGCATCCATTTCTCCATCCTCTGCCATTCACGGCTCCTACCACAGAAACTTAATGTCCACTGGTGAATTGCTGACATACACTAATATGAACAGCTACAGTCCCACCCAGATCACAGGTTCTGCATCATATCCTGGTAGCCACTTGCCGTTCGCAACTGCCGGTCACTGCTCAGGTCTCAGTGGACAAGGCCAAGGGTCCCACTCGCAGAGACGGGGCCTGGATGCGGTGCAAATAGTTCCTGAGATGCCCCACCCACCGGCGGAATCTACCAGCTCCCCAAAATCGCTTTCACCCATAGATATGGAGTCCCAGGAGCGGATCAAGGCAGAGAGAAAGAGGATCCGCAATCGCATTGCCGCCTCCAAATGCCGGAAGCGCAAACTGGAAAGGATCTCGCGCCTCGAAGAGAGAGTGAAGGCACTTAAGACCCAGAACTTTGACCTGGCATCCGCTGCCAGTGTTCTGAGGGACCAGGTGACACAGCTGAAAGAGAAAGTCACGAGTCACGTCAACAGTGGATGCCAGATCGTGGTGGCTAAGCGAGGAGGGACCTGAGCCCTTTGAATAACAGCACGGTGAATTTACTACATAACTAATGATTCTGAGTGTCTGGGAAGAGGCCTGCCTTGCTTGGCCTGCCTTGCCTGGCACATGCCTGAGGAGCAGAGTGTGTCACACATTCATGGTCTTATTTTTTAGGTGCATTGGGCAGATACAGTCTCTCCACCACAGACAGTAACAAAAGGGAAAACATCCACTGCAGATTTTAAAAGTGAAACTGACACTGGAACATGGGCAGAAAGACACAAAGATTCCAGGCAAAAGGAATCTCTGCACTCTGGACACCAACAACGCCCCAGAACGGAACGTACTGGAAAACTGCTTGGCTTCCTGGGAATTTTACTTCTGTCAGTACTTGTCTGATCTTGAATAGTCAGAAGAAGGAGGAAAATTAGAGGAAAATGGTGAAGGTTTAATAAGTCTTGATAAGTTATCAGTATGTATACTTCAAGGCTTTACTTGAATGTTGAAACAGATTTTTTAAACTGCACAGAATTTTAGCACCTGACTTTGTAACGATTAGTGTTGTAGGTCCAATGTATTATGGACATTCAGTGTCCTAAATGTGCTGCAGTCTTCAAGTGTGACTTGTTTTAAATTTTAGTAAAGAGTTGCTAGATTTACAGAGTAAACGACCTTAGCTGAGTGATGTGACTAAGGGCACAGGGGGGGTCGTTTCCCAAAAGAGTCTCACTATGAATTCCACTGAACTCCAGTGAAGTCACTGTCAGCAGACATCTTGTGAAATGGGAAATGCAACCCACTTGCTGGACTGAGTCACATTTCTTTCTGAAATGTTCTATTTGTTTGCCATCTCGTTGGAGCGGATTATGCATGTGTGTGTCTGATTATATCAGGCTTATATATTTACTACATATCAGTGTCTAATGTAAATAATGTCTCTTAATGATGAATCATGTATGTATATGTACAGTGTAAAAGTACATATACATTTACCAGATCAATTAGAAATGCACTCATTTTTTTTCTAGGAAAATACAGATAAACTTAATATGATATTCAATAGTTTCAGTAAATCTTTAAATTATGTATTAATATATATTTTTTTTCTTGAACTACATAAGGTATTAATTTTGAATGAAATACGTTTTCCCCCAATGGTTCCTAATGACTCTAAAGGCAGTGTTTTCAAGCTGTGCTGACTCAAGCCACACGTTATGGAAGAGTATAGTTCAAAATAACAGTTTTCAGTGCTAGACAGACAGGTGCAACTCAAATAGCTAGGGCCCAGTTTCCCGGAACCTTCTTAACATCATTTCTGAGGTCTATGTTAAAAGATAGAACCTAGGAATGATGTAGCCTTAAGATGGTTTTAAGAAACTGGGCCCAGGTGGTTACTTATAATTGTGAGGATTTTTATTCAAAATTATATTTTATAGCAGTTTAAGCAAAACTTCATGTTTGTGTTGTCTGTGCAAAATACATATTTAATGTATTTTTCAATATTTGTTTAAAGCATTGCACTATGTTTTTTTTTTTTTTTTTTACAAAAAATAAGTCAAAGCATGAGAGAATTTTGCCGCCATGTTTATCTGCATCCGTTGCAACAGTATATTGATCTATGAAATACAAGAAGCATTTTATTATTGTTCCTGTTAATGGTCAAGGGGGCTGATGTTTTCATTTATATTGTTGGAGTTTATCTGTAATTTACATTTGTAAATTCATGACTGTGTGATATTATAAAAAATGTGACCATTAAGGCTGCATTTTCATCCATCTATCCATCCATCTATCCCTCCTGCTGTTTATCATGTACAGGATCAGTGGGGGGGGGGGGGGCATCAGACACTAGGTAGGTAAATACCTCAGAGCTGACACACACACACGCTCGCACAGACACCAACACATACCCCCAACTCTGAAAGAATGGTCATATTTTCGTTCAAAACCTTTACCTACTTACAAACGATAGATACCGTATTCACCCTGTAACCTTGTACTGAATAAGCGGTTATGGAAGATGGATGAATGGATGCGATTCTCTCTAGTGTCTGTTTACCTGTTACAAGTACTATTTAAATATATTTTAACACAATGTAAATAATGCTGCTTAGCCGTAATTACAGTGAAGAATTTCCAGGTGTATTTTATTTCCTGTTTATGAATTTACAAGCTTTTGAACAGCTAAGGTAGGCTGTAGGGAAACCATTTCAAAGAGGATTTGGTCCCTGTAGTGCTAACTATGATGGTAAAGTCAGATTCTGCTGTGTGTTAATGTTACAAATGCACAGGGCTTCACAGCTGCTGGGTTGGGGGTTCGAATTTGTCCTGACTTTTAAGCTAGAATGTGCATGCTCCTGGAATTCAAGTGAAATGGTGACTACAAGCGTCCCAACAATCAACAAATCAGGATGAAACTGGAAAGGCAATTGTTCATTGTTGGCTGACCTGTACACAGAGACACAGACTTCTTGTCTTTACTCCTCTGAGAAATGGGTTTCCCCTAAACCACTTCTTGTTTTACTGTAATTTGTAACTGAATGGCAATCGTTTTGCATTCAACCTTGTTTAAAAGTTACTTTGAGGAATTTCCTCCAGACCTCCGGCATTTTCGTCCCCAGTGGTGTGATGACCTCATATGACCAATGGTAGTTAAAGATCAATGCCGAACTCCCCGACCTTTCGAAATCTTCCTTGCAAAGGACTCGTCATAGATTACGGGGAATATTGTTTAGAATCCATTTTGGTTTTGTATTCCTTGTTCATCACTGTACTCTAGAAGACTATGTAAAATTATTTGGAACGAGAGTTACGTTTAATAATATCTATTAATATTTAAAATTCCTTATGGTATTCTCAGAAATGACAAACTAAGTACTACGTACGCAACAAGGAGTGAACAATAAAACATTCAGATGTAGTTAAATCCGGGAAAAACTGAGGTTGGAAAATGTGTAATAATGGCCGGCCATAATGATTTCATATACACCCGGAATCAACTGAATAAACACGCAAGGACAGAGAAAACGAAACGAATACGACCTGTGGCTAACTGTATTGCAGAAGGGAAGGTTACCACTGACGCATAAACAGTGTAATTACACCCACAGTGAGTTTTGGTGCTTTTGGTAAAGAGCAGGACTTCCAGTAAAACATGGAATGAACCTGGGTCATTGCGAAAGTGAAAGTTCACTTAGCGCCAATCCTGATAGCGGAATTGCTGGGAATCCCGCTCTGAGACACCTACTAAAAGAGAGAGCACCTATTAAAATGACCAGACATTGTACGGGAAATCAACCGGATCTTCACTTTAGAGCCGTAATACTGATTTTACAGACGCACGTATGACAGTTCTCCTTTGAACGAATATTTAATCATTAACTTAATGAATAATTTTAACTTTACTCGGTTATATTTAAGGCTGACACGAAATACCAAACGAAGATAAATACAGGTATCTTTCACTCAGCACATTCAATTTCTCATTACTCTGAGAGGGAAAAGTTGAAACTACATAGCTGCATAATATAATATATTTTGTTAGCCGGGCTGATGGAATCCGTGTGTATGCCTAGTATTTACGCTATTACACAATCCAACATTTTACAAATAATACTCAGGGTGAATATAAATATAGCCTATAACTAGGTTTAACAACTCTTGTCAGGTCAGATAATTGTTCACGAAACATTTGGACATATTTACATACATGCTTTCCAGCACATTAATCCATTCCTAATGATGATTGAGTTGTGTATTATAAATGAATAGTTTATATAATTACAAAAAGAGACCAGTTGGCTAATGGATGTTTTGTAATTGCTGGAAGTACGCATGTGTGTGTCCGGCGAAGCACATCCCATCCAGAGTGAACCCCAACCTTGCGTCCTATATACTGCCTGCATGGGGCAGACTCCAAGCCTGACCCTGGCGAGGATAATAAGGCAGCAGAACCCTGGCAATTAGAAGATTAATGGAAATGTCACAAACTGTCAGGCATGGGTGAATGGAGACAGGGACGCAGGTGCAAGTATATGGGATTTAATGAACATATGGCACAGAATAGACACAATGAGTGAAACTGCGAGCCTGACGAGGGGCACGGCAAAGGGGGCAGACTAAGACAATAACTGGAGCAATGCAGCAGATAATATAAATAGCACATAAAGAGGAAAACATACCCAGCATTTCCAACTCTCACAGATCCGGCGTAACGCTCACTCTTACAGGCTATCACGCACACGCAAGAGATCTTACGGCAAATTTATATGATCCCGCTATAGGCCTACGACTATCTGCACAAAAGGGGTATTTTGCAAATCATATATACTATATTTATAAGGTAATAAAACTCTTAAATGAGCGCGCAGGCTTGTCTCGAATTGAAAATCACACGTCAGCCGAACGTCAATGGATGCAACGCATGAGGAAATTCTGAGCAGAGTAATTAGACACAAGACACAAGAGGGAAGCAGTATTGGCACTCTTAACAGTGTATTTCCAAAATGTATTATTTCACTCATTAATGCATGGCTATCAAGATTTATTTGTTCCTATTCGAAATGAATGAATTTAGACATCTAAATATCACATTTGTTGATATATTAATTCCTAAATATTCCGATTAGCATGGGGGTATATAGATATAAATATATTCCATTTCAAGGAGGACATGGTTGCATCACCGGTTCAGTAGCATCACTGGTACAGGAATATTCTTGCAACACACTGTCTGAGACGCTTTGCACTTTGGAGGGACCATCCAGTGCAATCCTAATCCCACACAATGATCATCCATTTCTTACTTCCGTATAACTTATGTAGCAGACAGAACCTGATTATTTGCATTTCTATGCGTATTATATTAAACTTAAAGTATTCATTCCTGTGCAGTCTCATTCGTACTTCTTTATAAATATGTGCAACAGATTTTCACATATAATGTGTAAAAGTATATTGAGGTCTCACATTCTCCTTTCTCAATATGATTACATTAAAGACATCGAGAGTTTCATCCGTCCTTTTAATGTTACAGGGTGTAGTCATGTGACTCTCGCGACCACATGCCTGGATGTCTGCGGTTACAGCGGTTACAACTCTAGTTCCTGTATGTTTTCTATGCTACCTCCATCCTTAGTAGGCGCCCCTCTAGTCTACTAGTGTAGACGTTTTTGCCCAGAAAAGTTTTTGCGTCAGCTGAATAAGGAGGTTCTTCCTCGATGTTGACCAATAGAAATTATAAGTGCCTGTCATGTGATCAAAAACGAAGCCTCAGCAGCCATCTTGGAAGCTGGATAAGAATCCCCCCGTGAAAAAAACAGAAATACATAATAAACGGGACAAATTTGAATGTTCGTAATTTAGTTATTACTGCAGCCATGGTACAGTCTTGTTCGGCGTATGGCTGTAAAAACAGATACCATAAGGACAAAAATATTTCTTTTCACAAGTAAGTTGAACTGCAGCCGGACGTTCCGCCGTACGTTTTCTAAAGGAAGGCAAAGCTTACGACGTGGAGCGATGGAGTCGCCAGCATGTGTGCAGAGTGCGAAACCCTGGGCTGGGTGACGTGAGGTGACAGGGGCTTACATGAGGCTGGGTGAGGTGACATTAGATTTACACGAATGGACATGATGTGACACAAGGCGAAGTGAGGTGACATGCATTGAAATTAGGTCATTTTAATTACATTACAAAGTATATGACGTTACATGCAGTGAAATGCGATAAGGTGAGAGAGTACACCTCCAGCCTTCCCGGTCCGAGTTTGGCATCTCTGTCCTAAACTGCAATAGTGATTTAGAACAGAAAGAGGCACAGCTGGAATGAATGAAAGGTAAAGAGGACCTTTGGATTATGGAGAGTTCAGAGTGGTCCCGAGTGGAAGTGGGTATCTGGCCACGCAGTACCACATAGAATGTTCACGTAACCCTTACCTTGTTAATGTTATCACCTGAAATAATAATACTTGTAACTTTACACACTCCATGATGGTTTTCCTGTTAAAGATGGTATAATAATATAATAATAATAAAAGATAATTGACTGCATGCTGGCCTCCAGCCAACAGGGGGTTTGTAAGTATTTTGTTTTCTCTAAGTAATGGTCAGTCTTCCGCACCATAGATTCCCACTTGCACGCCCAGATATATGTGGAAAATGGGTGGCAGCAATGAGAAGGAACAACTTCAAGCCGACAAAGTACAGCAACATCTGCTCACAGCATTTTACGAAAGACTGCTTCAAACAGGAGTGTAACAACCGGGTTCTGAAAGAGAATGCAGTTCCATCACTCTTCTGCTTCGGCAGGACACAGAAAAAGGTAAAGGATTTGCCTTTACAAAATTGGCTGTCGTAGCAAATAAACGATGTCTAGAAATATGGAAGCACCGGACTTTATGGGAAATTGCTCATAGGGAAGTTACATGAACCCCAATTTTATCTGGTAGGAAGAAGCTCTGGATGGTCGAGACGTGCCAAAGGTGTCCTTTCCTCTGGTGCTTCCCATCCCAGAGGCTGAGCAGTCCCAGGCCCAGCTGCAGGCGGTGGTGAACCCAGTGCTTCTCCCGAACACGTCAATCCCCTGCGACCACAATTACACCGTGGAGGACACCATGCAGCAGAAGAAACGAGTGGAGCAGTTAGAGGAGCAGCTGGACAAGCTGCGCAAGAAGCTGAAGACCGTCCAGCAGAAGTGTCGCCGCCAGGAAAGGCAGCTGGAGAAGATGAAAGCCATGAAGGAGTCGCAGGATGCCAGCAGGGAGCCCATAATGAGAGAGAGCTACGTTATCCTGCCCAAGGAGCTCTATGACGTCCTGAAAGGAACAGAACCTGTGGGTGGCTTGTAGTGGCCTTGGCTGCTTGGGGAAATCCAGCAGAAAATGTCATGTATTTCCATTTTGGGTTCCTCTCATTGCACTCAACAAAGTGTCATCCAATCCCAGGCTTACTGATAATCCATCACTGGAAATTTTAAGCATCTAAAGAGACAAGGATGATTCAGTTTTGGTGTATTGGTAGTGAACTGCATTCAGGAAATTCAGAGGTCCCTTACAGACCAAAGCAAAGTGTGCACAGGTGGCGTGGATAGTGTCACATGTGAATTTGAACCCTGTTCATGGTAGACAGGAGTGTACAGGTTCACAGCTCTCTAACCAAGCCCTCAGCTGAACTGCTTAAAGGACAGTCTCCCCTCGCTCCCAGTACAAAGGCTGTTAGAGGTTTAAAGATGAAAGGCTGCTCTCCCTTAACCAGAGTTCATAACCACTGGTCTATGCAAATCCTGGGTCGAACTAATTAACTCTTAACCGAGAGTAGGAAATGATGGGGTTTGGGGTAAATTATCTAATTTAAGAAAGCATGCAAAATTATTGAAGCTGGACTAGCAGTATTATAAAATGTGTCTGTAAGAATTTGTTTACAGTAATATTGCACAAAGAATGTGTATTGCAGCAGTAGTGAGATATTCTACAGTACTAAGAACAGCAGAGTTTAATAACATTTTATAAAATGCTGTGTACTACTGTGTAAATTCTGCTCGTTGAGTTGAGACAACTGTTTTGATCTCCTTCTGATGCACCGATGGTAGCACCAATAAACAGAATGGCGGTGAGTTTCGGCGTGTCATCGCTTTGCTGCAGAATGCGGCCTGATTTTAGCTACAGTATATTCCCAACATTTTCCCATTCTTCAAACCGTGATTCTAATTTTACATGCAATGCATCAGATTTTTAAAGAAATAATCAGTGTGGCAGCCAACATTGTAGTAATCACCATTAATGTGATAACTGCTAATAACGTCATAATTTTTCTGTCCTTAATGTAATAAAATTCAGTAATGAACTAACTGGCAAATAATTTTTTTGAACCAATAATGTAATAACTTTTTGCCCATAATGTATTAAGTTAATACATTATTGGTTCGTTATTATATTATTGATTTTTATTACATTTAGAATGCGAAAATATGATTATGTTACTAGCAGCTATTGCATTAATGGTAGTCCCTACATTATTGATGGTATGATCAGGTACGGAAACTATGTTCTGTATTTTGGAGAGCTTTGTCATCTTTAATTTTCTTTCTTTGTCAGTTTTGGAGAATGATCACTTTGACACAGTCACTAAACTATTCCATGTTAGAGTACTTAAGTGTTCTGATTTTTTACCTGGCACATTGCTAACTGAAATGTTAAATCACAGAAGTTGAGCAACAAAAAATGAGTAAATCTATAACTAAC
The DNA here is from genome assembly GCA_026784285.1 of Stomatorhinus walkeri. Classification (NCBI taxonomy): domain Eukaryota; kingdom Metazoa; phylum Chordata; class Actinopteri; order Osteoglossiformes; family Mormyridae; genus Stomatorhinus; species Stomatorhinus walkeri. The sequence goes on from JAODUD010000117.1 coordinate 20,055,002, forward strand.
GATAAAACTTGTATGAGCAAATTTTGAAATGCATATATAAGGCTGCTGTTTATGTTTGACTGAGAGCTAGTGTCTGTGTGGGTGTGGATGTTAGCAGTAAACAGCTGCAGTGTTTGTGAGGAGGCAGCGTGAGAGAGGCCTCTTAGGAAAACTGCCCAGCGGGTTTGGTGACATCATTGTTAGGGCTGCTATGTCAATTTTACTGGTTATTTGAAACAGAAGGACAGCCAGCAGAGACGTGTGACCAGACTCATTAGCATCAATAAGTTCGGTGGAACGTGAACTTTGGTATTCAAGTATTTATTTTCAAGGATTCAAGGGTTTTATTAGTCACATGCAAGATATACAGTCAGACCATAACCTACGGTGAAATGTAAGGTGGCCACTCTGTGTGACAGAGAAAGCACAAAATCATAAAGACATTAAAAGTAATAATATAATAAATAGTCATAAAAGTGAAGTTATAATGTAAAAAATAAATAGACCAGACATGTGCAAAACAGATCAAATGAAGTATGAAGTGCATGGATAAGGAAGCAATATCAATTAGAAGCATGTTAAAGTTAATCTGTCTAACGGCTTGAGAGTAGAAGCTCCTTCTGAGCCTCTCACTTCTCACAGAGACACAGCAGAAGTGATTTCCAG
>JAODUD010000117.1:20060383-20082402 GCA_026784285.1 Stomatorhinus walkeri
TGAATGACCAAAAAGACCGCGTCCAGCGCTCAGTGCACAGCCTACGGAAGTCGGGATCGTCCGTACGGACGTCGATGGCTCATGCAGGACACTCGCAGATGGCTCAGACCCAAACCTGACACCCGCTGATTCACCAGCAAGCCACACGCACCAGTGTGCGTAACACTGTCACTCTCCACATCAGTTTCGTGGATGCAGGTTCTGGCCCTTCTAAATACAAGCCTTTAGTACACATCAGGAAAACAAAGTGCTCTTTGAGAACAATAATACTGACTCTTTTCACATATTGTTACATGATGCCCGTTGTTAATGGGAATTACAGTAATTCACAGTCCTGGGGTAACTAGGGACCTCCTTATGGTAAGAGCATAAAGCCAGTGTCAGGTAAAAAAAGAAAAGATCTGGCTCTTGCTAAATGATTAGAAGATTCCTTGTTTGGATAAATTTGCTGGTACTGGAAGCCAGTTTACCTGATTTACTTCGATTAATATGCCCCTATCAGCTAACCAAAGTCTACCTGTGACGCTTTGTAAGTTTCCAGAGTGCAGGACAGGAGTTCACAGGACAGGAGTTTGAGGGAAAGGCGAGGTTAGCATGTGGATGATGACTGACAGTGGAACACAGTGATGAATCAGCACACACACCTCCCCCAGACATGCTGACTGCTCACTCGCTTGCTCGGGCGTTTGGAGTCAGATGAACCTGAGAAGGATCCCATCCGAGCGTTCCCTTCTTCAGGCCAGATGGCGGCGTTCTTGATGGACATTTTAAAGCACTTCACAGTGAAGTATTTACCTTGGCCAGCCTGTGACATCTTCACAGGTTTAACACCCTCTACAGTGTGGACTACCTGTGCAGGACAGCAGCCTCGCACAAGAATGAAAAAAAACCACAGTTGGCACTCATTAGGTGGTGATGATTCATTGCCCTAGGGGACTTCAGAACTCCTGGGAAGGTTGCTTATGCTGTAAAACTAGAAAAACTAGTAAAACTTTGTGCTTTTTCATGACCGGCTGGTCTCAGTATTTAACCTGTCCTGCCAGTAGAAAATGATCTGACTGAATGTAAGTTGTTCATTTTGGCATGTTTTCATCGGAGTATTTATGTAAATGTATCAATTTATATAAATGATCTGATGCACACTGATGCACGGTCAGTCCCCTCTAACTACAGAGTTGGATCATCTCGTAGGTCCACCTTCATCGTCCCCCATATTCATGTTTCTGTTTATTTGGGTCTCAGATATGCGTTCAGTGAGACTGAAAAACTAAGTTGTGTTCTAACATTGACCACTGTCAAGTAATATGGACTCAAAGTGCCTTTTCAATTGCAAACCTCCCACTGTATGACTGTGGTGTGAAGATCAGAAAAATAAAACTTGTGGTGGATCAAATTGAACTGAATAAGTCACATTGATGGACACATCAATCATGCCATTAAATGCACAGTAGACAATCATATTTATTCAACATAAATGTCAACATAAGTCACTTATCCCAAACCTGTGTGAACAGGGGGACTGTATGTGGATGACATACTGAGCCAGGGGCTGAAACTGGAAATCCAAGCAAAGCGTGTGAAGATATGAAAGATGGCTCTGAGATGACTCCCGTAAACAATTTCATGAAAGACTGACGCAATCGCTTTGTGTCGACACTCTGAATTTTGTACCACAAGTTGATTACAGAACTAAACCCAAATAAACGTAAGGATACAGTTCTACCAATGGTCAGTGTGATCATTTCCCCCAATAACATATAGCTGTGAAACCTGGACACTGATAAAGGCAGACAGGCATAGCATAGATGCATTTCAGTAGTTCTACTCGAAACGTCTGCTAAATCCACACAGCTAAAGTGACAAACCAGGCACTTCTGGAACAGATCAATCTGAAACTCTCATCAAATACTAAGATAACAAAACAAAAGCTCTCCTACTTTGGACACATTATGCAAAGCAAAACACCAGAGAAGGATGTCATGCCTGGAATGGTTAGTGGCAAAAGAGGAAGAGGACACACAACAACTCACTGGCTAGACAACATCAAGGAAGATGCTGGACTGAGTGTAGCAGAGTTGAAAGAGTGCAATGTATCAGAAGACATGGAAAGCAGTGACCCATAGAGTGACCAAGAGTCGTACTCGATCGAACAGAAGATGGAGATGATACAGTTCTAAATGTAGTGGGAGATGCTTCCAAACAGACTCTCTTCTGCAAAACAGAAGGGTTTGGTCTCAGTGCAACTATACATAACTCTAAAATAAACTCTGAAGTACTGGATCATAAACAGCATCAATGTGCCGTTGTCTGAAGGTGAAGGAGGGACATGGGTCTTACTGGACAAGGCCACACCCCCCATCTTGAAGCATCCTTGCAATGCAAAGACCCCCCCCCCCCCCCCCAATTACCAGAGGATGATGTGCACATACTCTTTGTACTTTTGCCAGCTTTTTCTTTAGAGACAGCTCCTCAGAGGACTCTGTTAGCCAGAACCGAAGGTATGCATTGACGTCACTTTCCTGCTGGAACACTCCCCTTTAGACGGACTGATAGGCATGCTGCAACACGGCTGATTTTAGTCAGGAAAACTGCAAAACAAAGCGATTATCCGCTTAACTCTCACGCCTACCCTGGGGTCAAATTGACCCCAAAGGCACACGTCACACGTTTCTCATAGTAACATAATTATTGTAGGAGCGCGTAAGAGTTAAATTAAAGGACATTTAGTTTTCAGCAGTCTGTAAAAAAAATATCTGACCGTGATTTAAAAATCAGTCACACAACAGCGCATTTCCATTTTAGATGATTTTGCAGCAACCAAGCTGAACGCTAATGCTGCCACTCAGCCTTCTTGCCACTCAGTGTTTAACCACAGTGACATCATGTGCACACCTTCTATAGGCTCTAGTACCTTCTGTCCACCCCATCTGTTTCCAAAGCATCCCTCTTCCCACTTTCATGAGCTCAAATACATTGGATGGTGACTTTCTCTCCTAGGCAGTTACCATAGTTTGTCTGGCATCCCAAGGAGAGATTACTTTGACTGCAATCACAGCTATGTCACATTGAACAGTAATAACAGAAGTAATAACACTGAACATTGTTTTACGTGTCACTGAAGTCATCATAGTGAATAGTGATGTGAATAACTGCTGTGAGTTATGTTCTACAGTTAAGTTTGAAAGTGACGGGATTTGGGTCTGGCTTAATGGCTTCTCCCGCTATCACATTTTAAACATGCATGTTGCATTTGTCAATGCAGGAAGCAGATCCATTAATCCTCATCAACTCAAATCCCCCAAGTGGATGAACACTACAGGAATCCATGAATATACTCAGATTTATTGCTTACCGCATGAATATGTCTTGCTTTATGACAAAGTTTTATACCAAAAATTTGCCCAAGTCCACTGTTTAGAGAACATTTTCAATTATGTCTGCTGAGCCTGTAAGATTAAGAAATGCATTTAAATAGGGCTGTCAAAATTAACGCATTACAATTATTTTATATTAATTAATGACATTATCATGTAGTGCATTTGTGCATTTTTTTTAGTTATATCTGAACTATACATGGTTTGTACATGAAAATCCTGGAAAAATCATTCATGGAATTAATCATGTTTTCCAGACCAGAAAGTTCTGAGTTTTGAGAACTACGTTTTGTATCAATTAATATTCACAGTCTAACCCCATCTCTCTCGGGGAGTATTTTGATTATGTTTTCTACGTGAGTGCAGGTCAGCAGTGTGGAAGGCCATTGGGACAGAAAACAAGAGAAAATATGTCTCAACGTGGCATTTTTCCCTTTATACGCCTGGACACGACAAAATGCGTTTAAATACCAGTCAGGGTACAAACGTATGCATTAAAAAAAGTCTTTCAGTACCAAGATATACTTAGGCTAATATTTTTCTATTCAAGGGCAAAGGGATAAGCCCGGTATATATGCAGTATAAATCACAAAAGAATTAAATGTTATCTTGAAGAGTATCCAACATATTATAGAATGAGTAAATGTTGGATGATGTGTTGTCATACATCTAGTGTAGAAATATTTTACACTTGAAGAGTAGAATATGTAAACACCATCCGAAGTCCAAATATCAGACGGTAGAGAAGATACGAGGGTGCATGCGTGTGCAATGGTGTGTTGGTGTTGTGTTGAGACACCACAGTGCACATTGCATATAAACTCTTAATTGTAGTACCTGTGAAAAAGCTTGCTCTGCTAGGGGTACAAGCTAGCAGAGAAAATAAAGATAATAATATAATAATTCACAAACCGTGCCGCCCCGCAGATAGCACGCCACATGAAGGAGAAGGTCCCCTCAGCAAAGTTTTGTACAAGCTTTATTTACAAGTGGATGAACAGCTGTACATTCTCGTACGGCAGGAAGCACGTCTTGTCTCTCCTGTGACCTGCTCCTCCCCCACAACCTCTCACTTACAGTATGTACACCTTGTATACAAGCAATATAAAACTTGGCAAATGGAAGGTATTTGCTACTTATAAATGTCTACTTAAAAATAAAAACCATCGATATTTAATTGTCTGCATCTCAAGTATTGAGGCTACGCATTCTATGTTGTGTTGACGTACTCCGATCATGGACGGGTAAAGGACCACAAACTCGATTCTGGTACGGTGACCCATGATATTCACATGCCCAAAGGGACAGTTTGTTAGTAAACATGTCAGACTCTGCTCTGTTTGTGGCCGTGCGTAGACACCATTTCACCACAACTGGATTCAGATGCTCGTCACCTACTCACCATACAAAATACACATGTGAAGCAGACAGGAGTGTAATGGCATCAGGCTGCATCAGGGGATGCTGTGAGCACTACTGCTTCAGGACCGCTGACGCAGAGATGTGTTGTAGCACATCTGAGGTAAACGCACCTCAGAAACGGCGCGGAGGATCCGGATGCTCCTGGTCAGTCCCCTTCTTTGGCCGATCGGTAAGAGTTTACAATGAATCTCCTGGAAGGCGGGTAACTCAAGCCCTGGCAGCACTTACAGCTGGGTCATGTCGTAGAGCAGGCTGTCTTTCGACGAGGATGTCCCCAAAACGTCCCATCGAAGGTGCAGATGAAACAAAAACACTGAAGGTGTCTGTGATACAAATACTGCTACTGAGGTACAAAGGACAAGGTTCTGAAGAACGACTGCACAGAACTGAAAGGGAGACAGCTTGTGACGCTTACTCTGCCTAAGCGAGTGAACGTCATACCATACACTTGGACAACAGGAGATGCATAACAAATAAATACAAGTGGAGAGTACAGGTAGGAAGAAGTCTATCCAATTTTGTTTAGTCTTGGGGTTTACACAGTAGCAGCAACAAGTAGGCTTACATCCTACAGATCACTACTATTTTGGATTTGTCTTTCACAAAAATAAATAATGTTAAAAAGAAAACACACAAAAATGTTCCGAGCATAGCTGGAAACGTAATTCTAAGGCTTGTTAGGGCCAATTAGTCCATCTGATGACCGTCACAAGGCTGTTGTCTCACTAAGAGGGTCGTTAAACCTCCATTGGAAAGCCTGCTTCAGCTGGAACACTTCCACCGGTACATCGTTAACTCAGGAGCGAAACACAAGCAGTCAAAGCTGCGATAAAGCCTGACTTCATCGAGTGAAGTCTGGGGAACTGATGGAGGACAGTATCAGTGTTGATGGGCTGCACAGAATCAGCGTGGCCTGACTGGAATGCGGAGGTTCAGCAGCACGACAAGAACGTCCCCCGAGTGGAGCTGGTGGCCTTGCAGACCTCTGTCCACTGAGGACACTGCCGTGAGGGCGAGCTATTAGTCTGATTGGTTATTTTCAGGATCAGCACAAACAAAGTCATGCAAGCAGCCATGCAAGCGGCCCCGAACCCTGCCAGGATCATGCAATCACGTCACTGCAGAGAAGAGAGAAGACAGACAGTAGTCAATCAAACGTGGTCACATTCATCCCACCCAGGAGAGGAACAGTGTTAGACCGGCATTCATTCTCCATTGAGCAAAACAATGACCAGGAGAGTGTGAATAGTTACAGCTGCATTGATAAGAAAGGGACAGGATGGACATCAGCGTTAAAGGCACAAACACCACGGGTCACTCTGCTGTGTTTTACACAGTGCTTTCTGAAATGAGCAAATCATGATTTCATCAAGCTCAGCTCCTTCTCAAAGAAGCAGACAAACTGTGAAGTGTGGCCAACTCCAGTCCATAACTGCACTCGAATTGGCCACACCTGTGCCTTGTTTTGATAGGCCAATAAATGAATTTAGAGCACCGGAAAAGGGCATTGGGGCTTTGGTTCTGTCTGGCTGTCAGTGTACATTACAGACCACTTTTCACACAAATGAAGAGTTCATGCACCCACACAAACAGCAGGCCACCCACCTGACTGACAGTGGGTGAAACCTGAATTTAGGCAGGAAACCCCACCGACAGGGAACAGGCTGGCTTCCAGCTGCATCAGACAGATTCAGCCCGCCACTGGTTGTTCACACTGACAGCCCCACAGCAGCACAGGTGGGACAGTCCTGAATAAAACCACACTGCTCATTCGCAAAGGGACACTTAATAACCGCAAGGTGGTCAGGAGTCCCAGACGGGTGGTGTTTCATGTGGGCCATTCCTGAGGGTCTACGATTCAGGAGTAAAAGGTCATTTTCCGAGAGATTTTCGGTCTTCAGAATTCAACAAGGGTTACCTGAGACTAGTTAAGCCTCAGAAATAAACACAACTGTCGACTATACACAGACACGACCAGGGGACACTTCAGAAAGCAGGGTTTCCAAAAAAGCTGAGATTTTCCTGAGTGAGCCACCGAGCTGGAAGCTTGCTCATATAACAACGTGGGAGTAACTGGGCGGACAGCATGAGAAGGCATGCTGTTTGGGTCCTTTGTGAGAAGGTCTGAGTGACTGCAGCCATACCCCACGTTTCCTCTGCGGTAGAAACGCGTTTCTCAAGCATAACCACACCTACACTGAGGCAAACAAAACACAGACCATACATGTATCTGAGGCTCTTCATGGAATTACTATTGCACTGTCAAAGCACCACAGTTTTAATGGTGAGCAGGACCCAGAGCATGCAAACCCAGCCAGCGAGCGTAAGGCACCTTGAGCAGCTGGAAACTTTGCTAGCCTATTTAATAACATTAGCATGTAGCATTAGCATGTCCCTTAAGGGGCCTGTTTAAAGGCACGTCAAGGCACCCTTAAACACCTCTAAATGACACTGTAGTACTAACTACCTGACCTATACATCACACAGGTACACCCCATCATCCTGTCTGTGCCTCTGCCATGTTGTGTGACAGGAATCCATCGGGATAGTGATCCAACACCCTCAAAAATGACCATGACTGCTCAGGACCAGGCTGAATCCTCAGATTTAATCCCCAGGTCCCATGCTGTCACACTGGATATACTCCCAGCTAGTGGACAGCCGACTGGGCATGAGAGCAGGTAGGCTGGAAGGATGCTTGTGCGAATTCAGCGCCACTCAGCACACCGACATCCGGCTGCTCTATAACACTGATACCGCTGCATAGATGTGGGAAATTCAGAAATCAGAACTAGGGCAAGATAAACCCCTACGAGACCCTAAGCAAACATCACTCGTTATTGCCTCCTAAAGCTGGATCAAAAGAGAAAAAAAAACAAAGAGACGGTGACCTATTTCATGGGGTACTGCTCCTATAAACTTAGGGCTACTTCGGGTTTGTCCTCGAGGCATTGAAACGCGACGTACATATAAATACTGCTTAATGGAAGCGCCCAACAAAACCAGCACTTAAAAGTGAAGCTCTGCTCAATACACTGGCAGACTTAACAAAAACCACGACTGTGAGTAACTAAGCACAGTTTTCAAATGGTGAGTACATAATACCTTAAAAAAGCAAATAATACTCTATCGGGAAAATTAACCTGGACAACATTTATGGATAATTCAGAAAAGCAAGGAAGCGAATACCTAATGGAGGCATTCCGCTCACTCCGAGCATCCAAAGCAATCTCCACTGTGTCTGTTAGGCAGCTCAGAATGGTTAGAGGAAGCTCGACTATGCATTGCAGCATGTATGTGTAACTAAAAGAATGAAAACTCATCAGTGCCAACCATCTAATAAAATGTGCAGGTTAATAGGGCGATAAACCAAAGAATTAGTTGGCTGCTGCTGTGTTAGACCTCTAACTTCAAAAACTAGAAATGCGTCAACTGTACATTTGTATAAACCAAGTAACGAGATAAAATGTTAAATGACTGGCGGCTGATGTTAACCACCTGTCGTGGGCATGTCAACCCCGGAGAGCACGCACGCGTTTCCCACAGTATTCAGTGAACGGAGGCTAAAGCAGCAAGACCCGGGTCCTTCGTCGCTAGAGCGCACTTTCCGGGCCGCAGGGGTGGTGCCCCCCAGCCTCCCATGGCGCGCCTGGGCTCTACCTGGCTGCGGCGGGCTGCACGTGTCCCGGGTACGAGCGCCGGCTGCTCGTGGCCTGGCGCTGGCGTGCCAGAAAAGACTGCCCAGAGCCGGTGCTGGCTAGCCGGTCCTCCGCCGCCTTCTTCTGTAGAGCCATCCCCTGCAGACAGAGGGCGCTGACACTCAACCTTGCACGCCTTATGCCACGGCGACCGTGACGGCGGAGCAGGAGTGGATCGCAAAGGGGCGGTCAGGAGATATGTTCAGGCATGACAGCAAAGGCACACCCGTCACAGAAAGAGCAGATTTTGGGTGCGGGCCATACCAGTCAGGGACTGACAAGGGTTCAGTGACAGCAGCTCTGAAAGGCGCCGTATGTTCACTGAGAGCCCGAGCCCGGCGTTTGGGTGCGCCCTGTCAGCACAAACACATCCCCGTGCTCCACCCTCGCTCCACCCTTGGCCCCACACCACTGCAGCCCCACTCACCATGTTGTACCAGGCAGACACAATCAGCTTCTCCTCCTGGTCCCGTTGCGTTTTAGTCTTGTCATATTCTTTCTGCAAGAAGGTTAAGACATGATCGGTAACAGAAGGCTCATACAGCCAGTTTGGGGCAGTGGGCCCAGGCCTGGACACGCACAGGACCAGCCCTGGGCCCTGATTAAATATGCAATACGCTACTGTGCGTTCGTGAATATGAATATGGCTGTTCTTTATCGTTCGGGTCAGCACCCACCTCTAGGGAATGCAGCATCCGTTCTTTCTCCTGTAACTGGTTCTTCAGCGCCTGGACCTCTGGTGCAGACCCCTGGTTCTGTTTGGGATCTAATGTTCGAATAACCTAATTTAAAAAAAAAAAAAAAACAATATATAAAGGCAATATAAATAAAAATAAGGGACTGTTAATAAAAGCCACCTGGGGTTAAACTTAGAAATGTTTACCGACTTTGACAGATGGACCATAACAGGAAAACTATTCTTAATTAATACGCCTATTCGTCTGCTTGTCTGGAAAAACTCCATGTATGCTTGTAATGTCATCCTTTAGAAGGCCTGAGAATGTGGAACAGCCCTATAAGAGCACCTTAAATAAAAATCCAGAAATGGACTATGACGTTACTGTTGCCTCCCAGCCCAGTCAATAGATTAAACCTGCCTCGTCAATCAGGATAAACAGCCATGTCCGTGGCGTAAATTGCACGGCGCCGAGGAGAGGCGTTTTGTTCGGAACAACAAAACAACAGCTGGGAAATTATATTTAATGTACAACTAAAGCGGAACGTACAAACGAGGCGTTTTCTGACGCTTCTGAAGCTCTCGGCTCCCTAACAGGAGGTAATCTGGGCATCGACGCCCACAGGCGAGCACAGTGGGCACAAAGGGGGCATTTCAGGAGAGCTGGGCGAAGCAGCAGCTATGATATTAATTATACTGGCAGAAATCTGAGGGTGTGACACATGAGGGATTGTGCTGAATGAGTCAGGGATGCCACCAAATGGCCAATATGCACATAACCACAAAAAGCTTCAGTCAAAACATTTTTTAAATGATTATTATTATTTATTTTTTTAAAGCTTGCATCTCCCTATAATCTGAATGTGTCGGGAACTCCCCCCTCCAACGGACCGCCCAGAAACCCCACGTACGCTCTTGGCCTTCTCCAGGTACTTCTTGTATCTCTCTTCCATCTGTTTCATGTCCTCGTCCTTCTTCTTCAAGGCTTCCTCCAGCTCCTCCACTTTCTGGGCTGAAGCAGACAGGACGCTTGTGTGACTCACGCGCGCCGCTCTGCATGCACGTCACCCCGCCCCACCGTCATCACGGCTTGCGGGGAAACTCACAGCTTGTGTTGTACTTCGACTCAATGTCCTCGATGTAAGAAGATTTCTTCTGAAGCTCGGCGCTAACCTCCTGTAACTTCTCCCTGTGTCGAATAACCAAAAGAGCATGCTGTAGGAGTCACGTGACCTGGTGCTTGGCTGCACCATTGGGCGGAGGGTGAAGACGGAAAAGCTACTCACAGGTGGTCTTCACATTTCTTCTTCAGGATCATGGACTGTAGGAAAGGAGATGAATCAGAACCTGGGCCTTCAGTACACATAACACTGAGGTGACGGTGAATGAAACATTCAGGCCTGTTCTCCTCCAGACACACACCAAGCTTCACAGCACCTCCGAAGGGTCTTACTGTGATTACACTCAACACACCAAAGATACCCCAGACAAATATTTATTTCATTTATGGGGTTATCCTTCTACCTGAAAACATTTAACCCAGACCACCTGGGAATCAACAAAATTAACCTTAATCTATGCCACTATACCCAAACTCCTGGAGGGGCGAGACCTCATGTCCTACCCATCCAGGATAGGAACCTGAAGCTCCTATTACTGCTTCACATCCGCCGGTGTAGAACAGCCAACATTAATGGACATTAAAACAGACGTCACAAAAATGAGAGAAGTGGATTACAAGCTCCCCGCATCCAGTATGGAATCAGCAGATGGTGGGCACTGAAACTAACACCACCACCTTCAATGTCCAAGGTAGGCACGAACAAACAGGTTCTGAGTCGCTCTTACTGGGCTGACCTCCTCAGAGTTGTGACATTATGCTGATCTGGGTCTTAAGACCCCTAATACAGCAATCTCCTCCTCCGTATGCAAGACGGGTGAACAGCTAAGACAGATCCGAAGAATTCACACTCGCTGATCTCTAACCCTCCATGAAAAAGTGTAAGCCAGGATGAACGGATGCAGGGATAAACTGACAGAAGCACAGACAGGAGGAGGACATAAACAGGATAGAGATACACAAGTGTCATGAACACCGGCAGCACACTTCACCTGCCGCCTTAACACTCACATCGCTCGCCGCAGAGCCCTGCTCCTGGAGCGTCCTCTGTAGCTCCTCCACCTGAGACTGCCCTTCCAAAAGCCGCTGGTTGACAAGCCTGAGAGAGGAGACGGAGTATCAGTGAGCCACGAGGCCCCCATGGCTGCACTCTGTGCCGGGGGTGGGACGGGCTCTGACCCGGCGACCCACCTGTTCTCGGTCTCCAGTTCGTTCTTCCTGCTGTTGGCGTCCTCCAGCAGGCTCTGCAGCAGGGCGATTCTCTCGTTGTCAGAGCCCTCTTGATTAATCTTCAGCATCTTGTTCTCGTGTTGCAGTCTGATGAGCCGTTCGCTTTAGGGCAGATGGCACAGCGCGGTTAACTGATGTAAATCCCCCCCCCCCCCAAGGCGTTCTCATTAAGGAGCCCATTCTGACTTGCGATCAAATTGAATCAGTGCGTGTGTCATTCTTACCGAATTTCAGGTGTGACGATTTCTGCTGCCAGAGAGTCTGATGCCTCACTGCTGACCAGGGGGACCAGGCCTAAGAAGGGAAGGATGTGTGCAATACGAAGAACAAATCAGAACCGATATGCTGAGCGTACTGAAGAAGGGGATCCTGGTGACCCATGTCCAGCTTCTAAGCCTAGTCCCCATAAGCTACAGATCCAACTGGCCAACTATCTCCTCTGGTTCACAGGCCGAAAAATAAGAATCCCAGCATTTTCCCTCTGAATCAAGCTAAACATCAGGAAGATCTCGCGCAGCGATCACGTATCCACGAGACCCAGGAGATGAGGAAATACCTGCGGTCAGCTGCCCCTCCTGTGCTTGAATGCAGCGAAGCTCTTCGATGGTGTCCTTCAGAGAGTCCCGCTCTGTCCGAAGACGCTGAGTATAGATACGACAGTAAGAACTTCACTCCTTCGAGACGTAACCAATGTGGCTTTGGAATACTGCCACCCTTAGAAAGTTGGTCCTAAACACCGCAGCGGGAGGGATGGCGCTAATCTACGCCGAAACAGTCAAATTCAGATAGACCAAAGTGCAAAAGTCGTCCGCCCCAGCGCTTAGTCACATGACCCCATGCCGATCCCATCGAACAACAACGCATTACGTCTTTCTCCTTTAGAAGGGAGTCCACTTTCTCCTTCAGGCGCTTGTACTCAAACTCCATCTTGTCAGCTTTCTTGGATTCCTCTGACAGTCTGTTCTGCAGCTCCACCATCTGTATGGGCGGAGAAAACACACGGTTCGCAGACGGCTTGTGGACAGACGGCTCAGGGTACCACCAAATGGACATGCCGTGTGTCACCCTTCAGTGAGTGACTGGTCCCTCCTGTCTCCACACCAGCTACCCACATGCTATGCTCTGCATACTTATCTCCGCCTACAGACCCATCCAGTTCATCCATCTGTGAGCACGCTATGCTGCCAGCTGGCTGATTGAGTGACTGAGTACCTGTCTCTTGTAGGTCTCCAGCTGTCCCCGAACAGAGTTGGCCTTCCGGAGCTCCTCCTCCATGCTGACTGTGTTCTGCATGTACATGGTGTTCTTCTCCTCCAGGAGCTTCACCTGTCTTCTCAAATCCCCCAAGTCTTCCAACTTCTTTTTGTAGGAGTCAACTATGCCTTCCAGCTTGGAGACTTTGTCTGAGGAATGCCTGTCACAAAAACGCAACTTTAGCAAGACACTTCCCACCTAGAGAAAATGAAATGATCAGATTTATACCTGAGCAAACTAAATATGAACCTGAAGGGATTAAAGACTGAGTTCTCTGAGGTTTGCTAGACTGCCTGCTCTCTGTTCCATGTCTTCATCATTCACACAGACATGTCTCACCGAAGAATGTCTATTTCATCCTTCAAGGACTGAGCTTCATCTGCCAAAGACGTAAGATCTTCATTCTGTCCCCGGAGCTCCAGCATCTCCTTCTCCAGCTCCTCACAGCGTATCCTGTAGTCATCCTTTGCTGCTTCCAACCTGAAAGTAACACCCAACTCGCTTGGTGTACTCAGGAGCGACCTGAGACTCTTACCATGCCACCTTCCTTAAGGCCAAGATTGCTTACCTGAAGGTCTCTTCCTGGAGTTGCTCCAGCTGCGTCTGCAGCTGCAGGTGCCTCCTCCCTGCAGGACTGTTGAGGTCCTCGATGGAGTCTGACTGATTTAGCCGCTCCAGGAGGACCTGATTCTCTGCCAGCAGACTGCCTTTCTCTTCCTGCAGTGCTGCCACCTACAGGCAGGGACACTTCACTGTTGACGATGCCACCAAGCCCCTAAAGCATTCATCCCACCAATCAAGATATGCTGAAAAATACACCCAAGGTTTTCTCTAATCTTCCTTTTTAATGCTAAACAAAGAAGCATCATATGAAACTGTTTGCCAAATGGCTTGAGTCCTAATTTAACATTACAAAAGGAAGCTCAATCCCCAATATGCATTTAGAATTACTGGCCATTTAAATAAAACATAAACGTCACACACGAGAATGGAAAACAGGACATTTCAGAGAGTTTTAGTGCCTGTATGACATCATGCAGTTCAGGTGGCTGCTGTATGTGATGGAGAGAGAGAGAGTGGAGTACCAAAAGCGTCCACACGAGGCAGCATGGCAGCAAAGACATTAGTCTGACAGCACATATCTGGAAGGGGAGCAGGTCTGCCCTGTACCTGTGCTACAAGCCACAGACACACAGCCCTACAGAAGAGCCAAATGGCTTCATAAAAACTCATAAACTGATACTGCGGAAGCAGGTGAGAGAGCAAACCAGAACGTACTTTGCTAACTGCAGCATGTCATCAAAATTTTGCCAAAGTAACATCCTACTGAATACAAACTAATTTTCTTGATTTCAAGCCTGCCTTATAATTTACAGCCTTAAAGTATGTACCGTGACCTTCACATTATGATCTTTACTGTCTATGAATTATTAGTGGACATTAATGGCACCAGTACCCAAGAGAAATATGGGATTGGCCTTTTGGATAATACTCATCTTCCAAGTTTTCAGGTAAGACAAGTACTTCAAGACTTAAGTTGCCAAACTCCTGGAAGAAACTGAGGCGCTACAGAGATTTGGTTTTGGCCTTTTGGATAATACTCATCCCACAAGTTTTCAAGTAAGACGAGTCCTTCAGGAACGTTAAGCTGTCAACACTCCTGGAAGAAATCGAGGCGCTACAGCTACAACTACTTACTGGTTACCTTCCTAAAGCCCTCCCGAAGTGCAAATCCCTATTGGCTACTTTCCTAAACCCCTTCCAAAGTACAACAACTCCTTATTGGCTGTTTTACTAAAGCCCTCCCAAAGAGCAGTGACTGCTTATTGGCTGCCTTCCCAAAATTCTCGCATAGTACAGAGTGATGACCGAATTCCACACTGATGCCTATTCATTCAGATCCAGCCCAGAAATTTGATAGCTACTGGCTGGGATGCTCGGAACATTCTTAAAACCTGCATTTTCACTGTGCTGCATATTGATATCCAAAGATCATAAACCGAAAACCCAAAGAGGAAATAATAGTTTTGAAAAATTTCAGCAATTAGCCATACAGCTCTACAAATTCATTTTAAAATTACTTGTATAAAATTTGGTAAATAACCAATGTTGTTTTGGGTCGGTTGTATAGTCAGGTGATGGCTTTAGCGTTGCAGATCATGAGAAGTGTCCTGCTCAGGGTTGTAGCAGCAGGCCTCATTATGGATGATCAACAATCTTCAGACCCCCCCCCCACCAGCATGCATGACCATTTAACAGTTCTGAGCTATATGGGTGACATTTTAGAACAGGGAGACAAATTGCAAAGTGAATCATCGGCATTAATATGGAAATTATTAAGTGCCAAAATAAACTGAAATGTCAAGACTATCAAATCCTAGACATGATCATGGAGAGTTACATATATTTAGGTCATTATGTGACCTGTGCCTGCCAAGCAACACACTCGTGAGTAGGGCATCTGGTAGGCATATGGCGATCAGGGTCATCTGAAACCTTATGGGGGGACATTGCCCTGTATAGATGAATGGGGGTCAACCAGAGATGTGCGGAAATAAGAGATACCGTTAAAGCATCCAATTGTTCCTGATTACATCATATTGATTAATTGATTAGCGTGTTAAAGGCCATCTGTTGGAGGGGGGACTACAAATTAAACCCTCCAGGCTCCCTCACCCCGTGTGGCTGCATGACGGACATTGGTGTTAGAAGGCTGCACGTGGGCATTAGCGGCGAGCTGACACACACAGCTGAGCCGGACAGGACATTTGATGTGCACACAAAGTTAGAGCCTGGATTTCTTTGGGATGCTGGTAAAAGCAAGGTGAAAAATCCAGGGCTTTCAAATGCCAACACTCAGAGAGAAGAAAAAGCAGGATTTACCCTCTCCTCTAGTTCATTATACTCTAACCTCAGTCTATCTCGCTCCTCTTGGACAAGGTATGCCTTGAAAGGCAGAGCAGAGGACACAGCAGTCAACCAGAAAGTCACATATAAACAAACAACAGCGGGAGAAAACAGTGACAGGTTCACAGTACAGCTAAAAGAACGCATTGAAAAGAGGGGCACCTCAGGTCAATAGCCAGCAGAAGGCCCTGCAGGCAAGATGAGAGAATTATCTGTGAGCTTGAAGACCTTTAAGGCAAACTGTTTTTCTGCCAAGGACTTTACAATGCAGCTGAATTCCGTGCAAAGAAATGAATAAAAAAGGAGAGAAATAAGCATCGGTTTGATTTAAGCGGAGACGACACACAACCGAATTAGCCTTCACACATAGGCCTCCACTGAACGGGGACTCCTGGAAGTGCCAGGACCAGCACAACAGGGCTAATCTTCATCAGCTAAAACCCAACTAAGAGGGCAGCTGGTAACCCGTCACTGATACTGGGCATCCGAAAAGCGGACAGCTCGGTGATTAACAGAATCAGTGCTGTACAGAAACATCAGGTGGGCAGTGTGGCTTGGAAGTTCGAGAGGGGAACCCTACGTAAAGTAACTAACTGGTGTGGAAACTCTGGCCCTTTCAAAACCCAATAACAATAGGCACAGGGCCAGAAGGTGCTGCATCCATCCCGCAACGAGCAGAGGTGCGGATGCCGGGACGGCCGTGGGGTGTACCTGCATGTCGAGCTCATGGCACCGCTGGGCGATCTCTTCCTTGGCTGCTAAGGCGTCGCTGAGCTCCTCCACCGTCTTCTTCAGCTGAAGGAAAATAGTTGTAGAGGCCACCTTATGCAACAACGAAGACTGTCTCTGGCAGCCATGAACCCAAACCCCTCCCTACGTTACAGCTGCAAAATGAAGCTACGAAATTGTTTAGGAGAACTTTAATTACTTACTTGTCGGTCAAGGTCGACGTACGAGTCATTCCCCAGCGTTACTGGCGTCTCTTTGCTCATTAGCTGCAGAAAGAAGGCAGAAGATTTAACCTTTGTGGGATCCACATGATGAGACGCAAGCATTCAGCATGACCGCTGGGGGCACAGACTCCATACCTCCTGAATCGCTGTCATGACCACGTGTTGCACGGACTCCTCCATCATCATTATAGTCTGAATGTATTCTGTAAATGTACGCGATGGGTTACAGCATGACCCACGGAAGAACAAGAGAGCGCATGCAGAAACCTTCCCATCACAACTTCTTTGTCCTTAATCGTTACACAACTTTCAGCCTCAATCAGCAGGCCAAATTCAATGCTATCGGGTAATCTGATTCATAGCTAGGGAATCTAGAAAGCTCTGGAAAGACACGGTTGTCTTTAAAGGCATGGGGCAATGACAGAGCTACTGTGATTCACACTGGTGTCCAGCACAGGTTCAAAAGGTCAAAACACACAGTTCAAACACACACAGCATTAACACCCTGTGGTCCTTAACACTGTCCATAGCAGATTTCTCTCAACCACTGAGGGCAACGTCATAAACGAACCTTGTTTCTGTTCACAGTTAACTGCACATCCAAGAATGAGCTGCAGCATTCGGCCCAGCTCAGCTGCATCAGAATGCTCTCCAACCAGGTTAACATCTGGAAGGGTGAAGTCATTGATCTGCTGGCCCAGGACCTACACACACACACACACAGTGAAAAGCTTTTAGATTCTATGGCTAATATGAAAAACATCTTAATTGTAAGTAACGATTTTCACAGCAGCTTATAATCACTGTAGGCTACATGCCACTTGCTACTTAATTCTCAGTGCAAGCAGTTCCGGTAATAATTTAACAAAGATCATGTGTTCTACTCAATTAGACCGTTCGCAGTTCACAAACGGCTGGATAGGTCTGATCCAGCAGGTTCACCAAAGCTCTCCCAGATGTACACTGCGCGACAGCTTCACATGACATGAGTCTAATTCTCAGCTGGGGTTTTGGTCCACATCCTGTGCCTCTTACGTTTCCTACTTGCACCATAAGTTTACTCAGTATTCTGCCCAGATAATTCCATGTACGTAAGAGCACAAATGTCAAAACTCCTAATACGCAACTGTCTGCTTACCTCATGGTTATAATCCAAAATCCCCTTTAAAATTTTCTTTAAATTGCTGATCTAAAAAACAGAAGCAATGCATTATAAGCATATTTGTGACAGTTTCTGTGGAAGTGCAGTGATGTCAACCTCAAAACCACAAGCCAGTCCCACTGGGGTTCTTAAAAGGTTAATTAGAAATTTCGTTAAGAAGCCATTAAAGCTTCTTCATATTCAAATTCCTAAAGGCCGCGCTCTTTTTCCATCTGAGCAGCTTCAAAAATGCGTCTGAGTGGGTTACAGTAGCAGAGAAGGCTTGTGGAGCAGCTCTCAAGCTGGTCATTCAGCCCCGCACCACCCGCGTTTGCTGTGTGACGTTCACACGACCATTTGTCTAGTTCATTTTTTCAGGATGTTCTAAGCAAGATGCTATAGAAATGTTTGTTCATTCAGGATTTGTCATGCGTTTCCTGTTACTTATTAGAATATCAAGACATCATTCTAAAAAAAACAGGCTCAGTGGCACAGTCATGCTAATTAGTTTACCTTTAGCCTCCAGTTATCACCCACATCCGTTTTGATGCGACTGAGCCAGGCGTCATTAAAATACACACCGTCTCTAAAATGGAAAGTTCACAATGACAGTTTCGTCACACATGATGCCAGAGCATGGAGTTAGATTAGCTAGTTATGTTGACTTTTAATGCCAAACAACCAATTAGGGTTTTATTGCAAAAGTATGGGAGAATTAAAACAAATTGAATGACCCAAAAAGTAAAAAAAAAAGCATAAATAAATATGACAAACAGTTAAATCATCCTAAATAAAATTCATAAGATTATATTTTGATAAAAAGACTGAAACGCCTCTGGCTCGACGTCTTAAAAAATCAGTAAAATGGAATCTTTGCCAAAGGATTTTAAACGAATGGCAGTAAAACCGAATGTGTTTAACAGATAAGGATTTTTGCAAGCAAGACATACAGGTATATCTTCACTTGTAAGTAAAAACTATAATCTGTCAGCCTGGTATGCCTTATATGACACTGATCTAAATCCAATGATTGTTAAAGTTGCATGGAGACAGACTGAGAACCACTGGGGTAACTGATATGAAGCCATTTTAGTACCCTGGGCCAGATCAGTCCCACTGCACGGTGACAAGGGGCCTGGTTCTGAAGTGTCAGCTTCATTCATTGGCTGAAAGGTAATGCGTGTGCATGTTTCACACCTCACACAATTCGGATTACTCATAGGATTGGTGAATCACACAACCATCGGCAGCAGATACAGACGTACACAGAGTATTATCAGGCACTAAAAGGACATGGGTTGCATACTTACATCTTCTGCAGTGCCTGAGCCATCACCACCCCGTTTGTAAGGTCTTCCACGGTTTTGCAGGGTGCTTCCACTCCAAATGTCTGTATCTTTGGGGACAAAACAGAAACTGTAACAAGCTGAAACAAGTTTAAGGTCCATCTAAAGGCTTGTATTAGCCCAGTGACCCAGCCTTCCTAGAAAAGGAAAGATGCAGCGAGCTTACAAGATCCTTCTCCGTCTTGCTCCGGAACGCTGAAAAGCCAGTTACAGTTCTAGTGTTGGTCACACTGCTAAACACAGCGGGACCCATGTATCTAGCCAAGTTCCCCAATCAATAAACACCAGTGTTATCATGGTCATTGTAATAAATACTACACAATCTCTCATAGCTGCTCTGCATTATCTCTGCAATATGGCCCAGGTGAACAGGAAGCCTGCGTCACACAAAGTCGGTAACCAAGCACCCTGCTATCAGCCTGGCTGGAAGGGATCTGACACTAGGCTGCCCATCGGTGGCGCTGTAGATGTCACCGGCCATGTGTCTGCAGAAGCATACCAAACAGATCAGCGCTTAGCAATGACATGGCTCCAGGGAAGACGTGTTTCACATACCGTGCTCAACGCTGATTTCTAGATAGTAGTGTTCTCCTTGTACACGAGATGAGCAGATTAAACCGTTTATCAAGCACTCAAGTTAAACAGTAAAGCTACGCATCCTGGAATGAAACGGAAGTCTTTCATCATGCGACACAATATTTATACTTTCATTTTTAAGAAAGTATTTTCAGTACTTAAATCATATCTACCATATCTACACATCATATCTACCGTGACTTTGCTTCACTAACAACTTTTGTGTCCAACATAAAAAGACAGCATATTAAATTAAATTTAAGCTGAATTAAGGTTACGTTACCTTAACCATGAGGTTGAGTTAAGATGGAAACCTAAGTCAGTTGAAGATCTGAGAAGATCTGTTACGGAACTAACAGTATCAGAGATAACAGGGAAGCGGCTTGGCCAGCCATGGCCAGGAGTTTCTCTGCATCCCTTTCTGACGAGTCACACGTGCCACCTCAGCCACAGGTCCTGCTGTAACCAGAGATGTCACACGCGTGCCGCTACCTCTTCAACAGGCAGGATTTCTCAAATGATCCTGCTTGAATTCCTGGCAGAGAACTGTGTACATACAGCCCACAAGGGAAACAATCAATATGGTCATGGCAAAAAAACAAAAAAAAAAAGCACGGGACAATCAGCAACCTCCCCAAAACGCTCAGGCGGCCATGCTTCCCACAGCAGCCAGCTAAATGACAGCCATGACATAAAGCGGACAGCTGGAGGAGGACAGCGGTCCCTGAAGCTGGAACCCAGCCCAGCTCACATCAGCGGGAAGAGCTTCCAAGCTGGCCGGCCCCCCCTTCCGTTTCCGGACACGTGTCCGCGCCGTGTGTCACTTCTGCTGCCATTGGACCCAGCGAAAACACTGCACAAAGTTCTCATTCCATTTACTCGCACAGATATTTAGAAAAATGGCGCAAGTCGGCAAAACACACTTATAAACCTGCACAGGAAGTGACATCACAACACTATTACTGTTCACACTTAGCTGGCTACCAGTAAAAATTGTCAATTAATCATTTCCCCTAGCTTTTCTTAATACAGATTAATGCATCTATTCCGGTTTGCAACAGTTACACCAAATGGAAAATGCATCAGTCTTTCAAAAAGCATTATGCAAGACAAATATACCTTTAAAAATGGAACAACCTTCAGTGAAAGTGATTTGAGCAATTATGTTAAACTACAAAAACCATATGGCTGTTTTGGGCTAATAGCTGCACTGCATAAAAATTGGCAGTTAGTTCTGTTTTTATCCCTTGTGAAAGACTAGAGGAAAATTATATATGAAGGAGTGCCAAGTGGGCTGTCAAGACTGTATAATGCTTATGACCAGCAGCAGCACCAATGAGAAGCTAGACAACTCCTTAGGTCTTATAAAGACTGGTGAGTCTTTGGTGTTCATTGTGCAAGTGTCCTGACATCAGCATGGCCAATAGTTTGTCATGCCACTGACTATGAGTCTGTGACAAATGGCTTACAGTGTGCGACCTAACATTTCAGATCAGAAAATATCAGTAGCCTTGCAGTTAGAGCTAGAGCTGTATTTCCTAGCAAATGCCAAATGGCAGACTGGTCTGCATTCCTCCTGAGTGGATCGATTTGCTTGGCTTATAAATAGATTTACTAGTTAGGTTCACTGGTTTCAAGTAAATTTAGCTTACCCATATGTTAGAAATAAAAAGAATAGTTTGAAATCTTGGATTAAAAAAACAACAGATAGAGATAGGTAATAATAACAAGCATTGACAGACTTTTGTACACAGAGCCACCTTCTGTGCAGGAGACATACAACTTACAGTGGATGAAATGGAAGACACAGAGTGCTATCCTTATACAGCTGGAAAGGCAGACAAAGGAGAAAAACTGAACATGCAACTGGCAACGCAGAGTGGCAAAGAGGGGCACTGACACACTATAGAAGATGATTAAGGGATGGACAAGGGAACAGAAGATGACAGACAGACAGAGTGGATGACAGAAGGTGGCAGGCAGACAGACGGAATGCTTCAGTCAGATGCTATAAAGTGATAGAAAGACATACAGAGGGACAGAAGGTGACAGACAGAGGGACAGATAGGGGACAGAAAGTGACAGCCAGGCATAAGGAGGGACAAAAGGTGACAGTCAGATGGAGGACAGAAAGACAGGGGACAGAAAGTGACAGACACAGGCACACAGGCATACAGAGGGACAAAAGGTGGCAGTCAGATGGAGGACAGAAAGACAGGGGACAGAAAGTGACAGACACAGGCACACAGAGGGACAAAAGGTGGCAGTCAGATGGAGGACAGAAAGACAGGGGACAGAAAGTGACAGACACAGGCACACAGA
>JAODUD010000117.1:20082502-20093476 GCA_026784285.1 Stomatorhinus walkeri
GGGACAAAAGGTGACAGTCAGATGGAGGACAGAAAGACAGGGGACAGAAAGTGACAGACACAAGCACACAGGCATACAGAGGGACAAAAGGTGGCAGTCTGACGGAAAACTGAAAGTGAAGACAGGGAACAGAAAATGATAAACACAGGCATACAAAAGGACAGAGGGTGACAGTTAGACGTAGGATCGAAAGCGACAGATGGGAACAGACAGACAGGGGACAGAAAGTGACAGACAGGCATACAGAGGGACAGGAAGTGACAATCAGACAGAAGACTGAAAGTGACAGACAGAGAAGGATAGTAGGTGACGGTGACATGTCATGGGCCCCATAACGACGGTAGTGAATGACCCCTTGTCAGTGTGACACCAAAGCTATTATTTTCTTCCACTCACGCTATAATTAGATAAATACCGTTATCTTTCAGTATTCAACACAAAGGAGACCGTCCGAGGACGTCTCCTTCATTCGCCGGCAGGTTAGCTTTAGCCAGCTAACCCCCATACAGAACGCCTGTCTCCAGCAGGATAGTTATGGAAAAAGAGATCGACACGGGAAACAAGGGGCCGGGCGAAGCCCCAAAGCAGCCCTGCCCACAACACGACTGATCATCCGCTAGCCGAGTAGCAGCGATTCGCTGCTGCCCGGTTCTCCGGTTACGTCCATCTGTTGATGAAGCGGGAGACGCGGTTCCCACCGGTGATTATTGCAGCCTGATCCCTCCCAGTTACAAACCACAAGCCGGGCCGAATGACACACTCTTAAGCACGAAGGAGAAGTAAAGATACGGCGATATTTACCCATGTTAAAAGGCTCTCGCAGAGCTCCACCCGATCCACGGACTCCAGGGCGCTCATGGTGGACGGCTTAACCGACAGGATGTATAGCCTGTTAGCCAGATGCTAGCTAGACGTTAACTCACCGGTAGCTCGATGCTAGCTCGACTTTGGCTCACCGCTAACTCGATACTAGCTCGCCGTCAGCCCACTTTATCCGTCGGGTAAAGTAAAGACAGGCAGACAAAAAGACGAGGCGTCGGGCTCGGGGGTCTATAGATACACCTCCGAAGTTCAGTTCATCTCCTGAAATGTCTCACCCAGACAGTTCAACGTCCTAGTCTTTAAGAAACTGACTGTCTCTAATTATATCGATTAATATTTTGAAGCGGAGAGAAGAACGCCACCCCGCCGGTTTCTGCGTCGCTCTCCTTCCCCAGGATACAGGGGTCCTTCGGCTGCCACCCAGCACAGCCGCGGCCACCCCTGCCTGCTGCGAGCAGGGGATACAAATTCCTGCGGCCAGCTCCTCGAGCTGCATGTGGTCGGTGAATATTCGTCAGTGTTTTTTTTATAAAATATGCTGGCCTGAAGCTATCGATTCGTAGCCATTTTTTGGACCAGACAGGCAGTAACGTGAGACAGGAGCGAGTGGAGGCGAGGCCCCCGAAAGAGAGTGCATGGGTTCGGCTACCTGCGGAAGGGACGGCATGACTCTATCGCAGCCAGGCACGGTCAGACTTAAATCTGGAGACCAAATCTGGTGTTTCTCTGACACGATTTACTATGAACACGAAAACAAGAGTTGATTGAGTGCGAAGTTAGCATACGACGCCAGATTGATGTGGCGTTAGGCCCGGAAAGCCCCCGGTTTTTAAGCATTCGGCCACAAGCCGATCCTTCCTAAATTGTTTTACAGTATGTATACGCGAGTGCAATGTGCACTTTTAATTTAGATACGAGCATGTGCAATCTTCATAAACGTACAAACATTTAGCTCTATATATGATGGATTGGGCATTTAGGCGTGGTTAAATTAATGTAAAAGAAATTTGTTCACCGCTTTCTGTTTTGATGACAGTCGGTTTTCTAGTCAGATTGAAGGCACAACAATCACTAATAGCATGCTTCCGTATTAAAATGTGAGTGGATAGCATGTCAGGACCAGCAGGATCTAGTATTAATGTGCCAGTTATTGCGGCGGCTGGTACCACAGCTTTTATAGGTACCTCCCTCAGTCCGAACCCTAACAAGAGCGTGCATGCAACAGCAACGCTGCCGATACTTCCTAACTTCATGTATTTCCTTCACATTAAATGTCCAGTTTTGCAGGTTATGATCGCATGTGATGGAGGACGTGAATCCCGTAAACGCCGAGGACTCCCTTATAGAAGGCGTTAGTGACTCTGTCCTCGCTGTAGTCGTTTTATGCGTTGCTTTTCTGGGTGGACTCGTGACACTTGTGTGCAGGTAATTAATCGAAAAGATAGCAGCTCCATTCGGGGTCTGCCGTTGCATTGTCCCATTTCACATTGATACTCCGAGCCTTTTGACAGTTACTTGTGTTTTGCGGTATGCCATATGACTTTATTAATTCGGGTGCATGAATGATGTTTGTCACTGTAAACCTTTGACATTAATAAACAATAGACGACTTGTTTTCAAGTACTGTCAGCCTGCCAATCAGAGTAAGGCCAGAGTTCAGGTTATTGGTTGGAGCAGGAAGTCGAATGGGCTGTGTCAGCTGATTTGTTTAATTTTCAGAACTGAGCAGAATATCCACCCAGAGAACCAGGAGCATGTGCAAAACGTCCGCCAGCATCTTCAGTCAGACCAGGTATGCACTCATGTAAAATTTGTAAACTTCGTAGGAAATGAATGAATTTGCCTGTTGTTGAATTAGAATTTCAGTCATGTAGTAAGTAAAAGAAATATGGTTGAGGGCTTGGTATTCTCAAGAACAGACCCTGGAGGTAGGAAAGTGAGGAGGGCATAAACAAAAGGGTAGATAAACAAAATACGTAAAAGGGTGGGGATGCTCAAAAGGCTGTGCTTTAAAATAAATGCTTCAGCAAGGCCTGTGAAATAAAGGTAGAATGTCATCATGGTCGTACATCAGAAGATGGTAGCGAGGGTGAGGTGGCACCCCCTCCCCGAGCGCCTCTGCTCACGCCTCCCTTTGGCACACCTCCATCCATTTTGGGTCGCAGGGGGACCAGAGCCTATCCTGGAAGCTACAGGCACGAGGCAGGGAACAACCCAGGATGGGGGGCCAGCCCATCGCAGGGCACACACACACCTTTCACTCACATGGGAAATTTAGTAACTTCAAATAGCCTCAGCATGTCTTTGGAGGGAAACCCCACGATGACACGGGGAGAACATGCAAACTCTACACACATGAAACCCAGACAGAGACTCAAACCCTGGTCCCAGAGGTGTGAGGCAACAGTGCTAACCACTGCACTACCATGCCGCCCCAAACCTCAGAGCGAATGTCTAAAAAACACGGTCACCTGTGTCACCCCCCCACCCCCCCCGTGTCCCAGGACGTGCCCACAGAGCCCCGGCAACCCTTCTACACAGACATGTCATGTCCCATCTGCCTGCAGCAGGCCTTGCTGCCTGTGGAAACAAATTGCGGCCATCTTTTCTGTGGTAGGTACTTACAGCATGCACTGCTTTTTCCTTATTCTCCTGACATCAATAATTTGAGCTGGATTTTAAAGACCTACTCTCTGTGGGCTCTCTTAAGTGCCTCCTGAAAGGTGGCCCATGCTGGGCCACAACTAGTGTCTTGTAGATATATATATCTATTCTTTCCTGTTTTCTCTGTCTCTTCTGTCTGCCAGTTTTCTGAGAGGCACAGTCTTGTTCATTTTCATCTCTTCTTTGAGGTTCCTGCATTATTGCATATTGGCAGTATGGATCCTGGCTGGGTGCCATTAATTGTCCCATCTGCAGACAAACGGTGAGGATTGTGTTTTCCGTGAGGTTCTGAGTCACCATGACACCTCACACCTCAGAGTTAAGAAGTGTCACTTTGGTGATTTTAACTAAACTGATCCCGACGCAGAAATTCTTTGTGCGGGAACTGACTTCCTCACTGATGGCGATTTCCCATTCGGAGACAGGTCACCCTGCTGTTCCACCTCTTCCGACATGATAGCCAGCCCGCTGAGGTTCCGGAGGGTCAGCCAGATCCGAGCCGAATCTTGGAGGACATCAATGACTACAACCGTAGATTTTCAGGCCAGCCTAGATCTGTGAGTGTCTCCTTTTTCTTCACTGAAACGGCTGCTGAGCCTAAGATGACAATATAGAGATGATCCTTCCCCTTTGCCTCCCAGCTGATGGACCGCCTACGTGATGTGCCCACCTTGCTCCGTCACGCCTTCAGGGAGATGTTCTCCGTAGGTGGGCTCTTCTGGATGTTCCGTATCCGCATCCTGCTGTGCCTGATGGGGGCGCTGACCTACCTGGTGTCCCCGCTGGACTTCGTCCCCGAGACCCTCTTCGGGCTGCTGGGCTTCATGGATGATCTCTTTGTCATCTTGCTGCTCTTCATCTACATCTCCATCATGTACCGTGAGGTGGTCACCCAGCGGCTGGCAGGCTGACATGGAGCCCTCGAGACTGATCCCAAATCAGTGATTCCTTCACAGCTGGAATTTTTTATAGGAGGAACCTGCGTCTGTGTAAGCAGTTTGAACCTCTGTAACTGTTTTTGCCAGATCCTGGTGGCATGAACCCCCCCCCCACCCTCCATGTGTTTTTTGTTTACTGCTTTCTCCCAGATGCTGGTGGCTTTGAACCTGCTTGGCTTCACTTTTATGTTAGAGTGTAATTAAGTTATTTCTAGAATGCCGCTCCACGTTAGCACAGGAAAAGAGCGTGGAGTTCAGGCTGCTCCATCCCCTCTAGACAGTGGGACTCCCCGCCTGCTGTCTGCCGGCTGAGGCAGATGTTTTGAAGTACAGTTGAAACTTTGTGAATTTGTGCGATGGGGAGATGTCTTGCTCAGGGTTCCTGGCTGCTGACGGTGTGTCTGCCGACGGTGCTATGACTGTTGTGGCAGTAACGACTTCCAGGGCAGTGCAAACATCTCATTTTTATTTTGTTGTTTTGAAATAAAGCCTATTCCGAATTGTAACGTGCATTTTCATTCACATGTGCCTCATTTCATGAAACACAAGTCCCAAGTGGCATCTCTTCTTCTCCTATAATTGGTTGTGTTAATGTTTTTTGTGGTCCAGTCATTTAAAGCCTGATTGCAGTGGTCTAAGTGAAGCTCTTTGAATATAGTTTTGATGTGAAACATTTAAAGAATATATTTTCACAGATGTTTCAGTTTAGACCCCCAATAGTAAAATGGTTTAAATGAGAAACTAATTAAAATTTAGCTAATTATAAAATAAATTAAGCAACATATTCAATGCAAGGTTCTTCAGAAATGTTTATCATTTTTCATAGAGGGAATCATTTAAATGAAAAATGGAAAACATGTTTTGTTAAACCGACGGCAAATATTCGTGGCCCTTCTTGATAATATGCATTTAATAACCCCACTTAGCTAACTTAAAGACAGATGCTTGATGGCTTATTCGATGAGAGCCATAGCCGAGCCAGAATGGGAAAGCGAGCAAGGAAGGTCCTACCATACATTTAGAATTAAATATGTCTATGGGTCCTACCTTCGGCTGGGATCTACGGAGCGTCACGTGTCACGCCGCAGGAATGATGTAGCGAATGGGATGGCTGCATGCGGTGACGCTGCTTCTCTGTAGCGAATGGGCATCATGCATGCGGTGACGCTTCTCCACAAAGGCAGTGAATTTCCGAGTGAGCGTCCAGTACCAGGGGAAATAGAAAGTGGGGAAACTAAGTTAACTGCCTGTTTATACAGAAGGCTCGGCTCCGTTCAGGGTGGTGTCTAAATTAACTGATGGCAACACTTTACTTGATAGGGCATACAGGGTTTCTAACTGTGATCAGCTAGCTGGCGTAGGATTTTCAGTTCGAGACAAGTCTGCACATACATGCATATTAATTTACATGCATGTTTTATGAACTTGTAAATAATCTGTAGGGTTTGCAGACTTTCCCAGCGCTTTCGATGCAGTTAATTTTATAATGGAATAATATAGATTTTCCACGGCAGATCCATGATAGTTGGCAATCCTGTAAGTCTTCCTTAATGTATTGATTAACTGTAATGATCCGATGTTCGTTCGTCGCCAATCAATCACGACGGTTTGTGTATGCAGGGTTGCCAACTTTAACGCATCTCTCACGCTCACCCTACAGACTACAAGGTTATAAAACTCATACATGCACGTAAATGAGTGCAGGCTTGTCTCGAATTGAAAATCTCAGTTGACAACGTACCCTGTGTATTTCATATAGTTAGTGTATTTGTTCATAATTGTTACTTGAGTAGTAACTCAGTTACTAAATTGCATGTGGCCCATCAAGTGAAGCGTTACCTAACCGACTTTTAACACCCAAATTTGAACTCCCTTGAAAAGTGAGTCTCTTCGTCTGCCTTTGACGGCCTGTTACCACAAATCCGTGAAATAAGCTTAACTACTGGTGCGTTACTGAAAGATTGTCCAATATTTCTTCATCATAATATTAGTTTTTTAATGAAATTTCCGTGCACGCTCACAAAATATTATTGATCGTTCAGTACACAAGGCGATTTCACACCATCTAGCGGTGTTTTCAGCACTAATGAAGCGATTAATTGAATTAAAGCTTTTAAAAGTGAAACGTTGCAGTAGTAACTGCATTCCTGGAGGGGGCTGATTACATCATAAACATATTTCTGTGTACTTACTTTTTTGACGGAAGAAATATTACTAACAGAGAAGTGAAATTCCTTCTTTGTCCACACGGAGGAGCCAGCAGATCAGAAAAACGCCGCTATATGATTTAGATGTATCTCACTAGGTAGGTCTAACTTCTACAAGTATAAATCGTGTCTTCACCTCAATCATCTGAGTGTCATTTTTATTGCAGGGTGGGGTTAGACACTGTAATTTTACAGACGATGTCATGACTGAGACCTTTAATTCCACCCAAGCTCCCAGGATAGTGACTGTAAATATGGCCACAGTTCCAGCTGGTGATCGGTGGTGACATTCGAAAGTAAAACTGCATTATTTGAGCCACAGTGGACTGAGCTGATAAACACCACCTGTAATTCACACAGATAACCGGGGATTGTAGTACATCCTGGATACGCAGCAGTTTTTCCTATTGTGTCATGGATATTTAAGAAACAGAGAAACCTTTATTACAGCCCTAATTCTAAATAAATCGGATCTGCCTGCTGTTTCTTCACTCCCCATCTTAAATCACTCTCACTGTTTCATGGATGGCCGCTCTGGGTGTTCCCATGGGAACTGGCCACTTATTATTAAAATGATAACTGTGCACATTTCATTAAGCTAATGTGTGTGTGTGGTGTGATTACGGCACCCAGCTGAAGCCAGTCCTCGGCCGAGCGCGGTGACGTCTCTGAGAGACCGTCGCTGCCTAATAACAGGTGTATGCAGATTAAGGACCAGGCGGTGGTGGTTTCCTGCGACGTCCTCCCGATTGGCTCAGGGAGCGTCATGCTGGGCATCCCGTCTGCGGGGATGAGCGCTCCTTCCCTTCCTGCCGCCCACCGGCGTGCGCTGAGGAGAGGAATCGTGGCCACAGGGAAGTTAAGGAGCCTCCTGAGATGCGCATTAGCCTGGGTCCCGGGAAATGTGACTGTAATCCTGTTACTCTGTAGGCGACCCATGTGAAAGCTGAACGACAATCGATACAAACTTGTGGGGTGATAACACTTGGACGCTCTGGTGCTCCTTAATACAGCTTATATGACAGTGTGTCATTTTGCCGTGATATTACTCTGGCGTTCTGCAGAGATGATACACAGACAACTAACCTGACACACCCCTGACTCTCAATCTGTAGACTCTATACTGGGGGGACGGTGGGCGCAAGGCTTAGACTGGGAGGGAAGAGAGGGCAGGCTCTGAAAAGGCAGGGTCCTCCTTACTGGGAATCATCCCCCACCTTCTAGAAGATTCTACCATAGGTATATCATGGATAATAAAGGCGTTTCTCTAGATAGCACTGGATCAGTAGGGTCTATACTCTCAGGGACTGGCAGAATTGAGTGCCCCCACCCCCCACCTCCCCGTATTCAGGATTCTCCAGTTCGTTATCCGTGGTCCCATGCAAGCAGACGGCAGATTTGGTGCGTGTGGTTGTGCCACCGAGACCGGTGGTGGGTTCCGCTCCCTCTACGACACACCCATCCCTCAGGAATGCGCCCCTGCTCAAAGCAGAACATTTACACCAGCTGCCACCTCTCAGATGACAACGCCCAAGACAGCTGGGTTCAGTTTCACTCATAAATCATGCTCCGAGGACAGTTACACTCTATCTGCAAACCACGCAACGGCCTCCGGCCGATCAGAGGGCCTTCGCGGTGCGACTGCCAAGTTATCGGCTCAGCTTGTCACCGCGCGGCAGGATCCCCGTGTCACAATATGACGACGGCCACATGGCTTTTTAAAAAATGAAAAATAAATGAGCCGATGGCACCTGTGCTGATGTGTCTAAAAATAAAACCGTGTGGCACGGGCGGCAGCTGCCTGTGAGGGGGTGTCACTAATGATTTGTGTGACCCCTTTGTGTGACAGTGCGTTATGGTCTATATAGACGACTCCTAGGGTAATCGAAGAGGTAGTATACAAGAATACAGTCTGTGTACATGTGCATAGAGATGATTATTAATGACTATGCAGTATATTAAGTGTGTATATCCATCCATCCATCCTTCTAGGATTGGCAACTTTGGTCAGCTGACTGGTGTGAGATTTTCAATTTGAGACAAGTCTGCACATGCATTTACATGTATGTAACAGTTTTATTACCTTGTAAATAGTCTGTCGGGTTTGCAAACTACCCCGACGCTTTAGATGTAGCTAATTTTAGGTTTATAATGGAATTATTTAGATTTGCGCTTCTTGTGAGTGTGAGAGTCTGAAAACGTGACTATCACGGCAGATGCGTGCGCGTTAGCGCTATGCATCCGTCTGTCTGAGCCTCCTGAGCAGGCTTGCGGGGGTCTGCATGCATACGTACAGATCATCTTCAATACGAGAGATACTTTCTGCATTCCTGCATCTGCAGCTCGTCACTGATCAGGAGGCGTGATGGTGACTCAGTCGGCTTTGCTGCAGCCCGAAGTATGCTGTAATTAACGTGCGCCGACATATGCTGGGAGACGTCTCCTTTGTCAGGCTTTCAAAGACGAGCGTTCTGTCTCTAAAGCTACATTCAGCCCGGGATAACTGAGGAACTGAGCCGTACCAGCAGCCTTCGGATGTCAGTCTGTCGACAAATAAAACTTCCTCATAAATTACAAATGAGGCCTTATTCTGCGGAGTGGAGTAAGCGTCGGACTAAACCCGGAAATCATCACCGCTGCTGCTGCTTCACGCACGCACACGGGCACATGTCAGATTCTGCAGGAGAGCAGGGACCCCGCACCACCTCCCGTTCCACACCACTCGTATTAAATTCATCCAGATGGGTTTCTACTGCCTTGTGGTTCTTGAGTTTACACTGTCCCTCCTGATGAATCCCTTAACAGGCAGAAACCGTTTCCTTATTTGAGAGAAAAGCCTGGCTCTTTAATTTAAATTTTTTAAAATAAAATTTTAGATGTCGTCCTTTAGCAACATTTTGAAATTATTTGTATGCTGTGTGTCGGCAAAGGTGTAGGAGAGAGTTTGATATTTGGGGGACACAAATACAAAGATCTATTTAATGGGGTGGGGTGGGGGGGGTAAAGTCTTTACTTGCCTTTTGCACATGCAGGAGTATAAGTACTTTGTAATTCTTCTCTTTGCCAGTCCCCCCTTGTGTTCTATAGCTTGGGGGTCACAGCACTGGGTCACCCAATGTGCAGCAACCCCTGGAGCTGAGGGTTAAGGGCCTTGCTCAAGGGCCCACGGACATGTGACCCTTCTTGAATCTTCCAATCACAGGAACAGAGACATAGCCCACTGAGCCACTCACGGCCCTTACACACCAGCCATGGGCAGAGGGGATTGTGTGACAGTGTGCTGGTGCTGATGACTCCGATAAAGCTTTTTCTGACAGGGCATCTTGCTGTGCAGCACCTAAACCATGTTCTGTGTAAATGTCACTTTTCTGTCCGTGATCCTGTGATTCGGAAGGACGTGGCTCTGATGCAGTGATCAGCGTGACAGGGCAGCAACTTGGTCAGCTGACTCTCCAGCCAGACGCAGACGGCTGTGTCTGTCGCACGTCGAGCTGGGAGGCGGGGACGCGGTGCTGAACTCGGACACGGCCTCTGAGCTCGGGCTCTGGGTCTCTGGCCGCGCTCACGGCGCCACCCATCTGTCCTCCGCTGAAGCTGTCAGATCGCGGAACGTCTCGCTGCCCATCCCTCCGCTCACCTGTCTACCTCCTCTGGCTCCGCACGCCTGAGCAGCGGAGGGGGAGGGATTGTGGGCCATCTGTGAGCGCGAGATCTACTCTGAGCCGATCATCTGTTAGCGGCTTTGGGGCGGACACACCTCATGGAGGCTTTAGCCATGAAAAATATCTCCTCTGAAATGGCGTGAGAAACGGGGAGTGAAAAGGGGAGTGTGCTGCAACCTGGGAGCTCCAGACGCGGAGAAAATTATTTCTGAATAAAACATCAGTCGTAAATAGTCTGTAAATAGCTGTTATGTGTGTATTTTGGAGGTCTGTGTATTTCTTAAATCCGCTCGCTGTCAGGCGCTTTGCGAGTGCCGTTTCTTCCTGTCAGCCTTCAGTGTTGACATTCTTCTGCAACTCCAGGGTCTTCAGCACCATGGTCACACATCCGCCCCGTGGGAGGAGGTGATCCTGAATGTGGGTGCAGCAGATAAGGGGAGGTGGTGCAGCAGATAAGGGGAGGTGGTGCAGCAGGTAAGGGGAGGTCGAGCAGCAGATAAGGGGAGGTGGTGCAGCAGATAAGGGGAGGTGGTGCAGCAGATAAGGGGAGGTCGAGCAGCAGATAAGGGGAGGTGGTGCAGCAGATAAGGGGAGGTCGAGCAGCAGATAAGGGGAGGTCGAGCAGCAGATAAGGGGAGGTGGTGCAGCTGATAAGGGGAGGTCGAGCAGCAGATAAGGGGA
>JAODUD010000117.1:20137224-20147675 GCA_026784285.1 Stomatorhinus walkeri
GCCCAGGCAACAAATATTGAGCTGGTGCTGAGAGATTAAACGGGGATGGCGGAAGAGCGGTACGTGAACAGCGCCCCCTAATGTGGCCAATGAGCGCGACAAAGCAGGAGCGTCTGGGGCCGCTCGTACAGCTGCTCTTGCGTGCTGCGATGGGGGGGGGGGGGGGAATGGTTCGGGGGTTGTTTGAAGTGTTGGACGTGCTGATGGGATAAGCACGCTCTGGTATACAGCTCTCACCAGTGTGACTTTTGATGGGATGGGAGATGAAGGAGGTGTCGTTCTGCTTGCAGCTCGGATGGCGTTATTGACCTTGGGTATGAGAGGAGGTGACCACAGACGTTTGACCCCCCCCCCCCGCCATCCCGATGTGATTGTGCCATTAGGGACATTAGGGAGTGTTTGTGGGTGGAGCCTCTCCTGACAGAACCGTGACTTTGATGTGATGTTCTGCAAGGGCCCAGCTGGACGTCCAAGGTGGAAAGTTCAGGTCCGGAAAGTTAAAATCCAGACCAAGAATTTGTTTCAGCCAACCAGTTGAGTAACTCTGTGACTGTGACTCTTTATACACAGCTGAATTATCCACCTCTGCTGAACGTAGCTCATGATAAGACCAGGTGGATGGAAATGTGTTGCTGGGCCTTATCTCTGAGTGTCTCTGGGAGCAGAAGGAGTTTGTCAGTCGGATATGAAGCACTCCAGTCTGTACCGGATCGGAGAGCTAATTAAGTCAGTGCTTGGCAGACTCTGGTGTCCCCTTTAATGCATGCAGATCCTCCGTGCTGATGGTGCAAACAGAGAGCCGATGTGGCACCTTACTTCCACCTGTTCTCCTTCAGCAGCCATGAGCTGTTCTTCCCCTCAGTTTGCCTCTCGTCTCACCATGATGTCAGTTGTTTTGATTGAAAACTCGCGGAGACCGAGACAGACGTGGTTTGTGACCCGTTCAGGGAGCCGGGTGTCAGATGCATGTGGGAAGAGTTAAACCCTGAGCGCTTTCATCACACGCGTGTGTACATCATCCAACTGGAGCATCTACTGTATGAGGTGTTAATGAATGATTTACATGCAGCCAGCGTAAACTGAGAGCATGTTAGATGAAATTTTGATGGTGAGATGTTTAACACAACTTGTAAAGTCCCATCTCCTGGAGAGATATACTTACCAACCCATTTTCCCTCTTATAGCCTGGCCTAGTTAGAGGCACCATGGTGAGAGACTATGTTGTAGGTCGTATCTACTGTGTCTGGGGTACGTTTCGCTCATTTAACGAGAAATCTAAGCTGAAAAGAGGGTGTAGATGCACAGTGAATAGAAGGTGGGAGGTTATCCTACAAAACATGGTATTTATGTGAAGAGGTAGAGAGAGAGATGCTTAGGAAGACAGGAAGTACGGCTCTGTGCGCGGTATAGCAGCAGAGAAAGGCCTGATATGGCTGCAGCTCGCAGGAGCTCATGTAGAAGCGCATGGGGGAAGATGGGAATCAATTTAACTGCAGAGAAAAATATAATTAATGCTTTTTCTGTATTACAACAATGAGGGATAATTGGAAGTGCAGCTAGGGTGCAGAAATTTGGTACAAAATTTAAAAGTATGTAATGAGTCAGGCCACAAGAAGGGGAATAGACCCAGTGTTATCAGGAGATGTGACTGGCTATGTTAATTCCTAGCCTGACGAATTGTAGATAATGGGTTAGGGATGTGGTGTTTTTGCGCAGGTACATTGGGTTTCAGTCAGTGGCTGCTGACAGCGTGAGCCTGATGATGTCATGCTTTTAGACTTACGAAAAGCTTGACTCAGAATACTAGTACTTAGACTGGAGCGAGATAAGCCGTGATTTATGGAAATGACCGGCTTCTGACAGGAGGAAACATTCTAACAGGTTCTGATTGGGTCGGCGCAATTACTGCGGTACTACCAGGTCCTGCAGTGGAGCTGTTTCTGTCTCTAAGCTACAAGAGTGATAGATGTCCTCATTAAAGACATTATCAAATTAGCTGATGTGGTAGACACATCACTTATAGTGACAGGGTTACCCAGACTAAATTACAGGATAGGCAGACACTTAGCCAATGAAATCTGACAGGGAAAAATGCAAACAATCATTCAGCAAGTGGGAATGTACACTCAGCCATTATGTAGCGGTCAGTGGGGGAGATTTAGGTGTTTACGTGAAAACCTCTGCAATCAGTACTGCAGGAACCAGAGAAGAAGGCAGGAAAATGGCCGCGGGGGGGTAAAGTGCATCGGCTTGCCCTCCGGGCTCTGGGCACCTCGCACGGTGAGAGAGTTCAGAGTTCAGCTGGTCATAAGAGACACCCGTAGAAAGCCTGGGTCAGACGCCGTAAATATCTGAGCAGAGGCAACATGGGGGAACACGATACAAGTGGCCAGAATCTTAGGAGAGCAGACAAGGTCAGTTCTGGTGGCTCGCTTCCTGTGAGGACTGATTCGAGAACACAAAGCACAATTGGGAAGCGGGGGGGGGGGGGGAAACTGGCTGGAGCTAAGAAAACAACCCGGCAGCCCAGGGGTGGTGGGGGATAGAGACGGGAGTCAGACCGGCATTGTGGAGCCGCAGCCGTCTGATAAGAGGCCTCCTCTTATTATCCTCTGCCCCTTACGCTCCGCTAACAGCACGCTGGCCGCTCTCGGCATCCTGATCTTATCCCGGGGCCACAGGAACTGCTCAGGCCGCCTGCGGCTCTTATTTCCTCTCATTCTGTTTATCCTGTGACAAAGAAGCTTAAATCCCATACTAACAAGACGTGGTAGGCATGCTTTACTGTATAATACAGTGGGGGGGTGCGGGGGTGCTGTATATATATTATATTGTGGGGTATATATAAAAATCTGTGACTGCAATCAAAAATACTAAAAATGCCAAAAGACTATTTTGTTTAGTTACCTTTGCGTAAGGTTAGGACTGGATGGGGGTTAATGTTATGATTACTGGGGTTTAGGGTTTTGCCCATAGAAATGAATGGAGAGTCCCCACAAAGATATGAACACGTGGCCTGTGTGTGTGTGTGCCCCAGCTCCCTGCTGTTGCCCGTCACACACTCATGCTGACCTTAATGCCTGAAATGCCAGCACCTGCTCTGTGTTTGCGCCTTCTCAGGTTTCCCACTTATCCCCCTGTCGCTGACTCAGGATCAGATTTATGATGTCCCATTACATCTGTCTGGACATGCTAACATACAAATCAGCCTCGTTGCCACTTCGTGCTGGGCTCTTTAAATACCTGCTTTGTGCAATTCTGAGTTTGCACTACACGCTAGACCCAAACTTCTATCTAAAATAGATATGAGTACCTGGTCTCTGCAACCAGGTGAATTTTAAATGTCTAGGATAGATCTGAGTGCCTGGTCTTTGTAACCGGAAAAGTTGTTCTAAGTATCCATGATAGCATGACAGAATCTTAAAATAGAAGAATCTGAACTGGTTAGGGAGATTTGGACATTGATGATAGAATTATCAATTGATTGGGGTTAGGGTGAGGTTGATTCGGACGTTGGTTATAGGATCAGTCATCCTATCAATCATCCGGATCATCTCTTGATAATAGGGTCATCAGCAGGTGCTGGATCTCAGGGCTTCCCATTTCTGCCAGCAGTCAGGCCCTCTGATGTGTTTTACTGTTTAACACTGTGCCAAATTAACTAACTTGAGAGAGAGACAGAGAGAGTGATGTACTCTTCAGGGTTTAATGTCCACACCTCCGTGACTGTCTGTCCCCCCTTTCTGCTGGAGGGGGTCCAGGTTTGGAGTTCACCTTCCTCTACCGTGTCGTCTCAATTCCGCCGTACTCCCTTCATTAGTGATGTAGCGAATGGTGGCCAATCAGTACTGAGCTCTGTGCCTGAGAGTTGCCGTACTGCTTTCCTCCATTACTCACAAACCTCCCTCCTGGCAATGACCTGGATTTTTATGCTTGTTGTCTGGAAAAGGGGCCCTTCGGTGATTGCGCTGACCAGAGCCCTTTCAAACTGCATGACTTGTGTCTCTGATACAGTATATCTATCTCTGATGTCATTCATTAATATGATTAATGACAGGTTGCGCTCTCATTGTCTCTGTGATCCCGCTGCGAATAGTGGTCTCCGACACGGCCCTTCAGATCTTAAAAGCTTAAGAGCAAACTGCCAGTGCATTTCAGCAGCCGCGCTGATTGTTCTGCCATAGAGTAGTTGACACATCCTTTGTTGACATTCATAATTTGGCATTATTGCCGTGGCAGGAACATGAAAGCACGGCAAGCTGGGGGGAGAGTGGATAAATAATGGAGGGAGAGGTCCTTCCTGCTCCCTCTGCAAAATTATCAAATCTTGCTGATGCATGGAGCCTCGAGACTCAGAAGACCAGAGACAGACATCAGCTAACTTCACGGTCACACTTCACTGTGTTTCTCTTCTCCAGAATATTGGCATTGAAGATTCAATTGAGATGCTCAGTCAAGCATCTGTTGTCAGTTTCCTGGTGTAGAATGAACAATACGATAAACTGTAGTTATTGCAGATAAAGCCTTCACATTGTATTCAGGGTGCTGTATTAGCCAGTGAATAATGGCATTGTTTTTGACACCTGCCTCCCCTCTGCAGTGGATGATGATTTTTTGGGACTGGGTGAACTTCCCGAGACGTTCCCCTCTGACCCGCCGGAGTCCCTCCCCCACTTCCTGATAGAACCGGAAGAGGCCTATATCGTCAAGAACAAGCCGGTAATCCTGTACTGCAAGGCCACACCTGCCACACAGATCTACTTCAAGTGCAACAGCGAGTGGGTCCACCAGAAGGAGCACACCGTGGAGGAGAGCGTGGATGACACCTCCGGTAGGTATCCTTGATCTTCTCCCTAAGCGCCCTAAGACTCTCATCCTGTGATCAGTGGAGTCCTGTTTCTGGTTAAAACAGTTTTCCCCAATCTGGTCCTTGGGGACCCACAGATGGTCCACATTTTTGGGGAGCTGGCAGGGAGCAAAAATGTGCACTGTCTGGCAGGGAGCAAAAATGTGCACTGTCTGGCAGGGAGCAAAAATGTGCACTGTCTGGCAGGGAGCTCAGAGGGAGCAAAAACATGGACCGACTGAGTGTCCTCAAGGACTGGATTGGGAAACACTGGTTTAAACGTGTTTTCAGTTACACATCAACCACTAAGCTCCGTTATATGATTGACTGCCCCCTTTTCTGCAGGCAGGTTTAAGCAGAGATCTTCTCAGATGTATCAGGATCTTGGTTTAGGTATCTTTCTCAGATGTGGGGTTTGTAGAGGTCTGTGTAGCACAGTGTAAATATCCAGTACTCCGCAGCCATGATGTCCATACAGACAGGAGACTGCAAGCCAGTGGGAGTATTACTTACACAGAAATGTTCAATGTTCAAGCAATTGCAGGAAGTGGGACCAACCAATCAGACGTCTTGGTCCCACCTCCCCTAGTTGCTAGGACCCGCCGCACAATCTGTACCATTAATTTTTCTTTCTGCACATTTTCTGCATAAGTAAAACTCCCATGAGCAGATGGCAACCCATTCGCCTTCGATCTTGTGGCTTGCAGTTCCAGCAGCAGTTCAGGTTGAGTGAACGTGGGAAACACCCCTTTCAGGACCATCATGGCTATTCTTCCTTCACCAGCCATCTCAACCTGTTCTTCCTTCATCTTCTGGTTGTCTGCTTCTCTGTCTAATGCTGGTCATAGAGCTGTTTAAAATGCACTTTAGATGGCTGATATGAGCATCAACATTCCTGTCGGAGTCGGAGATGGGAGGCTCCCCGCCTTCCCTCTTTGGGGTCCTGCGCTGAGCTGCCTCTGCTGTAATTCAGCCTGATTGAAAGAAGAGAGACCCACAGACGAATGCCGACTGGGGTAGTCGATAGCAATTTCACCGGAAACCCAATATCTCCGGGTCTACTAGTGTGCGACTGGAGTAGATTAGCCCACGTTTGCTCCAGGTCGGGGGAGACAGTCATGTTATGAGGACCTGTTTGCCAGCTCCCAGTGGAAATCGTTACTCTGGATGAGTTTGCAGAAATAAATAAATTAAGGCTTAGCTTAGCAACATCAGGATCCAGATCATTAGCTTCTTTAAAATGGATTTTCCCAGTGACCAATAGGTTGCCAGCAAGAGAGCGCTCTCTTGGGAGTTGTTGATGGATACGTAAGGCTTGCCTTCCTCTCTGAGAGCACGCATCAGCGTACCCCCACCCCAGGAACCTGCTCATTATCTCATCAATACTGTGAGGATCTGTATTTACTCTCCATAGCGGCCGGATAGGAGTCCAGACAGGGATGATTCTACACTGCAGCTTTCCCACACTCCTGTGGTAACTCACCAGGGCTGGGCCTATCGCTCATGGCCGTCCCTAAAGGAGAGGCTTCCTCTGCTCTTCAGGGAATCTTAGTTTTTTGGGGGAGCCATGTCTTGTGTGAATCTTAGTCTCAGGCGGTTTTACGGCGACTTTTCATGCCCCCCCCCAAAAGAAGGCACCCATCCTCTTAGGCGGCCCTCTCCATTTTTCTGAGCTCCAGCTTTAATTATTTATAGTCGTGATGGATCATAAATGAGGTCGATTCCTGTCTGTGACACATGAACCAAGATGGCTGCAGATTTCCTTGTGTTTTCTCTGGTGGGCCATGCAGGCATGCGGAAGCTGTGTGTGTGTGTGTGTAGGTGTGTATGTGTGTGTGTGTGAGAGAGAGAGAGCGAGAGAGAGCAGGTATGCCTTACCTTATGGGGACACAATGTCCCCACATCATGATGAATACTCATTTTCTTCCTTTATGGGAACAAGTTTCCTGGTCCCCATAAGGGAAAACTCAATTCAATAAAAATCTGTGACTGAATGAAAAAACTAAAAAAAATGCAAAAACTCTTGGTTACTTGTGGTCAAGGCTGGGTAGGGGTTAAGGTTCTCATAGTTAGCGTTAGCATTTTTCCCATAGAAATGAATGATGGGTCCCCATAAAGATATGTTTACTTGACGTTTGAGTGTGTGTGTGTGTGTGTGTGTAGTCTGCACTACCAGCTTTCCTTCAAGGGGAAACTCAATTTAATAAACATCTGTGACTGTAATCAACAAAATAAAAATGCCAAAAGTCTTGTATTTTGTTTGGTTACTTAAGGTTAGGGCTGGGTAGGGGTATTAGGGCTGGATGGGGGTTACGGTTGTCATTTTTGGGATTTAGGATTAAGCCCATAGAAATGAATGGACAGTCCCCACAATGAACTATGCATGTGTGTGTATGCATGTGTGTCCTCCCCTGCGGGGAAGTAGAGCGTCAGTGACACTTGGCAGGGGACAGTCTTTGTGACCTATGACCCCCACCCCTTCCCTACAGGGCTGCTGCTCAGGGAGGCCAGCATCGAGATCTCACGTCAACAGGTGGAGGAGCTCTTTGGTCCGGAGGATTACTGGTGCCAGTGTGTGGCCTGGAGCTCAGCTGGAACCACCAAGAGCCGCAAGGCCCACGTCCGCATTGCCTGTGAGTCCCTCACTTTCTGCCCGCAGAGTCTGTCACTCTGTCTGTCCACATCACCCGTGACCCCGTCACACTGTCCATCCACATCAACCATGAGTCTGTCCTCATTGCACACAAGTCCATCACTCTGTCGGTCCTCACTGGGTGTGAGTCTGTCACTCCGTCCGTCCGCATAACCCGTAACTCCGTCGCACTGTCCATCCACATCACCCTCGATTCTGTCCTGCTTGCACTTGAGTCCGTCACTCTGTCCGTCCTCATTGCACATGAATCCGTCCTCATTGTGCGCAAGCCTGTCACACTGTCCGTCCACATCACCCGTGACTCCGTCACACTGTTCGTCCTCATCACTCGTGACTCCATCACACTGTCTGTCCACATCACCCGGGACTCTGTCACACTGTCCGTCCACATCACCCGTGACTCCGCCACACTGTCCATCCACATCACCCGTGACTCCGCCACACTGTCCGTCCACGTCACCCGTGACTCCGTCACACTGTCTGTCCACATCACCCGGGACTGTCACACTGTCTGTCCACATCACCCGTGACTCCGCCACACTGTCCGTCCACATAACCCGTGACTCCGCCACACTGTCCGTCCACATCACCCGTGACTCCGCCACACTGTCCGTCCACATCACCCGTGACTGTCACGCTGTCAGACCACATCACCAGTGACTCCATTACACGGTCCGTCCACATCACCCATGACTGTCACACTGTCCGTCCACATCACCCGTGAACCCATCACAATGTCTGTCCACATCACCCGTGACTCTGTCACACTGTCCATCCTCATTGCCCGTGAGTCTGTCACTCTGTCTGTCCTTCATGGTATTGGAGTTTCATTTGTTCGTTGCAGGGTGACTATAAGCCTGTTTCATGACATTCGGGTTCTTCAAAACCTATATACTGTAGTTTACACTGCTATTTATCATTCTTAGTTCTAGGCATGCATTCTGTTCACGAAATCATGAGGCTGTTTATTCAGGATAAACCTAGTTCAACTAGTTCTTTTCTATTAGCAGAAATATTTAACATGCGTAAACACACAACTACAAATCTGAGCATTAGTTTATCCACCGTCCATTTCAAGCTATATTGGCAGGTATTTCTAATGAAGTCTCAGTTTTGGGTGCATTCAGCCTTGTTTGACTATATCACTTCACTAGCCAGAAAGTCTGTAATAAAAAAAAAAACAACCATGACCTAGTGGCAGAAATTCCGGTTTTGCCTGAGCCAATCAAGTTTTGCCTGAGCCAATCACGTTTTGCCTGAGCCAATCACATTTTACCTGAGCCAATCGGATCGTGCCTTCAGGGCCCTACTCTGGACTGGCCCAATGAAAGAGGAAAAGCTGGGTGTGAGGATGGCCGGCCATGATCCTGAGCTCCGCTATTGGCCAGACAGCGCAGAACCCCCCCTGAGCAGTTGTATTGATATTGATTACCCCCCAGGTGCTGAATGGTGTGGACAAAGCACATGAATACACCCCAAGCCATCTCATTGGTCTAAATAGATGCCAAAACATTGTTATTATTCAGCTTCAGAACCTGTCCAATGTTGTGTAGGGAGACCTTTTTCAAGTAAGAAACTGGGAAACAAACCCAATGCTCCACATGGCCTGGGGGGACGTGGGGGTAGGGAGGTGTCGCCGTAGCCTGTGTACGACCCGCCCCATCACACCGGTTAATTCTGCTGTCTAGGCCAAGGGGACCCAGGCACGATGTTGTTCTCTGCGGAGTGAGAGCAGCCTCCTGTTGCCAATAACCTTTTGATTTTCTTAAAATGCATATAAATTCGCCCTCCTTTCCCTATTAAATGTGCCTCCCGTGTGGAGAAAGTGGATTTCTGGCACGCGGCCTGGTAAACGACAGCCCTCTTTGAGGTCCTTTTCGCATTCTTCCTCTCTGG
The DNA here is from genome assembly GCA_026784285.1 of Stomatorhinus walkeri. Lineage (NCBI taxonomy): Eukaryota > Metazoa > Chordata > Actinopteri > Osteoglossiformes > Mormyridae > Stomatorhinus > Stomatorhinus walkeri. Next base: position 20,146,620 of record JAODUD010000117.1, read on the forward strand.
CATGGACTTTAATCATCGGCAATCGCTTCAGAGCTATCAATAACCGTGCTCTCTGTTGTCGGGACGTGGTAATCGATGTCGTAGCCATAAAGGCCCCGGACACTTATAGCCTGAGTTACGGTCCACCACCTCAGCACAGAGACTGCATCTGAGCGGCCACTGTCTGCGGGGCCACGGCTGCCTGGTCTACCTGGCCTTGCTTCACACTGGGCTTGACTGACAGTGGCGGGGGCGGCCTGCTTTGGGGAGGGGGGTCTGACTTCTATTCTTTTTTTTGATGCTGTTGTTTGTTTTTTTTGATTTTTTTTTTCCCCTTGCAAACAGCGTCTATCAGCAAGTGAAGTGATGACTCATGTATGACGAGCCGTAGGCAGAAGGGGGGGATCTGAGACTGGCAACGGCCACGCTGTCCGCGCGGGTGGGCTCAATGGGAGACACTGCGTGCGCTCCAGGTGTACGGACGCGCTGGAAATGCGCCGCGCGCCGCGTCGGCTGCCTTGGCTGTCTGCCCGGGGTGCGCATCAGCGGAGCAGCAGCGTGCACCAACCCCACAGGGGGATGGACCAGCCTGTGGAGTTTTCAAGGAAGTTACAGGCAGCATCTGCACCAACATCACTGCTCCTGGCATGGGCTGCACTGGCAGTGGACAATCCAGGGTCCTCAGCGGCGGCTTAAACTAAGAGTATCTTTCCAAACTACGGAAGCGGGTTCGGCACGATCGGGTATGGGTATTAAAAACAACAGTTCTGTTTTAAAGTCAAGATGGAGAAATGGATAGAGGTCTGTAAGAGCACATCATCCAATAAATATATATAGCAAGTTAATTTTATCAGAAGCGACAACAAACACGTAAAAGGAACTATTCAGAGCATTATTTTAATATAGTTGATCTATTTAAAATATAATATAACAGATGACAGAAAAGAGATTAAAGTGTTACTTTAAGCACACATCTATGCGTTTGTGAACAGATGGAGCACGGAGGGAGTAAATGGAAAGCTGCACACCTGCGTATAAATTTAACTTATCGGGTGTCGTACAGCCGGCTGTATTTTT
>JAODUD010000117.1:20154801-20171996 GCA_026784285.1 Stomatorhinus walkeri
CCCCCCCCCCCCCCCACCCTCAGTCGAGACGCACTGCCAGGCCGCTTATGTCTCGCGTTGCTGGCCCCCCAGGGCAGTGCTCACCATTAAATCTGCTTTATTAACTAATTCATCTGAAATGTCATCCTGCCCCTGCTCTCTACTCCTCTCTCACCACTGGGTCAGCATTTATGTAACTTCCTTCTTGCATAAACAGTGTGTGAAACGTGTTACGTAACACTTAACATACAGTATTTCATTTTTTAGAAATCCAGCATAAAATATGAACTATTACGTGTAGTGTAAGTAGACATGTTAATGTGTGACTGGAGGCTTATGGATACAGAAAATCGCATTTCCTCTTCACACGGTCTCTATTTAAAGTAGCCGAACAGTTCAAATTCTATCAGCTATCTAGCATTACAAATTAAAAGTGATATAAATCATTTATTTCTCTTATGTAAAACTTATATAAGTTTCTTCAGCATCAGAATAGCTTGCATTGTACAGCTGTGTTCTCTCTGTCCTCTGCCCAGTCCTGTCTGTACCCTGTCCCCTCTATCCTCTATCCTGTCTGGTCTGTACCCCGTCCCTCTATCCTCTACCCTGTCCGGTCTGTACCTTGTCCCCTCTATCCTCTACCCTGTCCTGTCTTGTCTGAATCCTGTCTCCTCAATTCCCTACCCTGTCCTGTCTGTACCCTGTCCCCTCTATCCTCTACCCTGTCTGGTCTGCACCCTGTCCCCTCTATCCTCTACCCTGTCCGGTCTGTACCCTGTCCCCGCTATCCTCTACCCTGTCCGGTCTGTACCCCGTCCCCTCTATCCTCTACCCTGTCCTGTCTGAACCCTGTCCCCGCTATCCTCTACCCTGTCCTGTCTGTACCCTGTCCCCGCTATCCTCTACCCTGTCCGGTCTGTACCCTGTCCCCTCTGTCCTCTACACTGTTCTCTCTGTACCATGTCCGGTCTGTACCCTGTCTCCTCTGCTGTCTGCCCTGCCTGTCTGAACCCTGTCCCCTCTGTCCTCTACCCTGTCTTGTATGTGCTCTGTCTTGTCTCTGTCTCTTGTCCTCTCCATCCCCAGCTTTCTGCTGTCCATCCTCTGTTCTGTCTGCTCTCTGCCTCCTGTGCTGCCCCCTGTGGACTGGAGCAGTTCTGTTTTGAGCATTTCAGCTGGCCCTGAAGTACTCAATTCATTAAAACATTAAGATTCACAAGGATATTAAGAAAACACAAGAATTGAGAAAACTATCATGTTTTATTAAAGTTTTCACTTTTTTCATTGTTTTGTGTTATTTTGTTTGTAATTCTTTTTACATTTTTGTAATGTGTTGTGTTTTGCCCTTCCAGGCCACCATACATATTCCCCTCTCCAAGTCACCTGCTTCTGGAGAACTTGATCCGCATTGATAATTAAGATTGGGACAGACTGTCACTGACAGGACCATTTCCCAGTAACCGTGCAGTCTTTGAGACTATTGCAGAAGTGCCGAGTCAGTTCTGTGGTCATTTCTGAGGCTGTACTTTTTTTTGGCAGCTGTCATATTTAGTGTCTGCCTTTCCCTGTGTGTGAGCTTCGAATTACAACCACTGTTCTTTGTTGCCCGTGTTGTCTGTGTTTTTGGGACAGTTCCCATTTACACATTAAATAATTTTGCAGGTCTTGTAACTAACACACCTGTAATTCAGACACTAGCAATTTGGGCTCTTTGAAACCCTCTTCGCTGCCTGATTATGCTTTGAAAACTTGGATATCAACTAACTGTACTCAGCATTCACCGTAATGTGACTCACCTGTGTAATCGTGTTTTATTTTCTTCATGGTTAAAGTCCTCTTTTATGCATGCCCATCAGACTGACATTGATTAATTGTGGTGGGTAAATCAATATGGATCTTAAGGAAAAACTATGAAGAAAATTGCTAATGCTAATGCTAAAAATGCTTGCAGACATCCTTAGGCTGGTGTTGTTCCTAATGATCTGTCGGTTCTCCCGACCTTCTGAGATCGGGTCCCCTCTATCCCAGCAGTGGCAGAGGGGCTTGGCCGCCTGTCCTTCTGGGTTTCTGTACACAATATAGTTTGTAGAGTGCTGAGTACTGGTGTAGAGGAGCTGTCTGTGGTCAGCTGACGTGGTGTGTGTAGGAGTGGCCAGGATGCTTTAACGCATGCCGGCTTGTAGTGTCACCCTCCATGTTACGGGTGAGCTGCACTCCATTGTGGGGCTTTGATGAGAACAAATGTGAGGGACAGTCATGTCAGCCCTGAGGATTTACGAGCTACAAAGCTGGTCATCCCCTCTCCTCCATGCACTGCAGTGATTCTGCTCAGACCTCAAGTACACGCACCTCCAGTAGGCGATGATAACGGTCTTTTGTCCATATAGTGTATTGGGACACCTGGCCATTACACCTACTGGAACCTTTCCCATTCTAAATCCATAGACATCGATATGGAGTTGGTCCCCCCTGGCACTCTTGTGGGAAGCTTTTCCACAAGATTTTGGATTGGAGCATTTGTGAGGTCAGGCACTGATGTTGGAAGTAAAAGTCTGGCTCACAATCTCTGTTCTAGCTAATCGTCAAGGTGCTTTATGTGGATGAGGTCAGGGCCCTGTGTGGGCCAGTCAAGTTCTTCAGCAAACTAAACCAACCATGTCTTTATGGACTTTACTTTGTGCACTGGGGCACACTCATGCTGGAACAGAAAAAGGCCATAAACTGTTCCCACAGAGCTGGAATCATAGAATTGTCCAGAATGTCTGGTATGCATATGTCCCAGTAGTTTAACTTTTGTAATAGTGTGCTATGGACAGAGAGTAGTGTGGAAAAAGGGTGAAAAGTTTAGAAAACTCAAAATACAAGGATTCAAAGACTAACAGTGTGTAATTCACCTTGTTTCACCTTGGCCCTTTTTCATGGTTAGGATTTGCCATTTTCTTGGGACCCTTGCGATCATCTCCTCTTCCTCTGTCCTCTTCGTCACATCTCCAGGTCGAGTGGCTGAAGAACGAGGAGCCGATCGATCCAGCGGGCGATCGGAACTTCTACATCACCATCGATTACAACCTGATCATCAAGCAGGCCCGTCTGTCGGACACAGCCAACTACACCTGCGTAGCCAAGAACGTGGTGGCGAGGAGGAGGAGTACCACGGCCACCGTCATCGTCTATGGTGTGAGACGTGGGGTTGAGTTTCCTTTCTGTAGTATTCGCCCACTCTGGGCGGGGGCCGGATCTCACTCCTCCGAGTGATGCTTGCAAGCGTATGCATGAGTGTTCCACGGGTTGCAGCTCCGGGGTGACCTTCGCTCCCTCGCTATCTGACCATCCCGCAGTGAATGGCGGCTGGTCCATGTGGACCGAGTGGTCGGCGTGCAGCAGCCGCTGTGGGCGGGGCTACCAGAAGCGAACCCGCAGCTGCACCAATCCCACGCCTCTCAATGGGGGCAGCATCTGCGAGGGGCAGTCTGTCCAGAAGCTGGCCTGTACCTCTCTCTGTGCAGGTATTGCATTTATCACAAGATCCCTATATGTCCCTGTCTGTCCTCGTGTGTCTTTGTGTATCCTTGTCTATTTCTGTCCATCCCTGCCTGTAATCTGTGTACCAGTCTGTCTCTCTATATCCCTGTCTGACCTTATGTGTTTCTGCCCATTCATGTAGGTCCCTGTCTATCCCTGTTTGTCCCTACTCATTTTTATGGAACCGTAGGCATCTCCGTAGGTTGTGTATCCTCATGGATCCCTGGGTATTCGTGTCCTTCTCCATATGTGCCTGAACCCCAGTTTACTGCCCACCCCTGCCTTTCTTGTCTCCCCCATAGTGGACGGGCTCTGGACAGAGTGGAGCAAGTGGTCCACCTGCGGCACAGAGTGCACCCACTGGCGACGGCGGGAATGCAGCGCCCCCACGCCAAAAAATGGAGGCAAGGACTGTGAGGGCGTGCTGCTGCAATCACAGAACTGCACCGATGGGCTGTGCATGCAGAGTGAGTTGCCTTCCTCTCTATCCACCTGCGAAATGTGCTATGACCACAGTGCTCTGACTTTGGGATCTGAGACTCTAGGTATGGAGTCAGTGTGGCTCAGGCGGAGGCTCTTTTCGGCTGCAGTGCTCTGACTCAGGGCTGTGGGACCTTAGACATGCAGTCAGTGTGGCAGCTCTTTATGGTCACAGTGCTCTGACTCAGGGCTGTGGGACCTTAGACATGCAGTCAGTGTGGCAGCTCTTTATGGTCACAGTGCTCTGACTCAGGGCTGTGGGACCTTAGACATGCAGTCAGTGTGGCAGCTCTTTATGGTCACAGTGCTCTGAGTCAGTGACCATGGAGTCAGTGTGGCCCAGCCAGACTGCTCTTTATAGCCCTAGTGCTCTGACTTGGGGATCAGGGAGTCAGTGTAGCCCAGACAGGTTACTCCTTATAGCCGGGGGCAGGGGCCCTGGGCCAGGAATCGTTCCATTCATCTTTCTTTTTCCCTGGAAAATGTAACAAACCCAATCTGCCCATACGAAAGGGTGGGGGCTTCTGTGGATGGAGTAGGTGGTATCCGCCTCAGTTCTGGCTGGTTTCTCTGGGCGTGGGGTGTGTTCCTCTGAGTGTGTTCCGGTGACGTGCCACAGTGACGTGCCAGGCAGGGCCCATTTCCCAGACACTCGCTCCGAGTCTGCAGGCTTTGGCGAGCTGTGATTAACATGGTGTTTCAAGTAATTAGAGCCGGATAACTATACAGAATTACAGGGCTGTGGGTAAAAAACACGTCCCTGAACTATTACCCACCCGCTTCTCATTTTGTCTTTGTTTAATCTTTGATATAGGTTCATAAGTCAGTGCTTTTCTGAATCACAAGCGTCATTGTCCATGGGTAAATCTGATTAATTTTCACTGGAGAACCTTTCTACAAAAGGAGGATATAATCCTTCTTGGCTTCTTTTCTTTTTATCCCATTCTGTCTTTTTCTAAAAGCTTTAGAAGCTGAACTTAACGGACGCAGCCACAGTGAATTGACACTGTGTGTCAATGAGAAATAACAGCATTATTCTCTGTAAACTGCCCGGCTCTCGGCCAGAGTGTCCGTCTGTCATTGTTTGTTTGTTTTTGTTTGCATGTGTGTTTGTCTTTCTGTCTGTAATGGCTGCAGGCATTTGTATTGCGTCACTGTCACTGCCAGCCAAGCCCCAGGTAAGTCTTACAGCAGGACTGTCCTAGCTGGCTCAGCTTTGGGTTTGCAGTAAGATCATTTATTCTTCCAGCTGTCCAGTGTTTTGTTTTATTTCCTCATTATCTATGTCTCACCCTCACGCACAATAAAAGGCTAGTGAATAAATTAAACAAGAGATTAGGCTTGTCTTACTTACTCACTGGATAATAGCTGTGATCCCTTTAAATGGGCATCCGTAATGAGCAGAAGGCAGGATGATGTGGTTCCCCTAATCTCTGACAGAAGATAAAGAGATTCTCCTCCAGGACAATGTAGAGATCTATCTTTGGACACATCTGAGTGTTTTTTCCCCCCTAGCAAAATTCTGAGAAATGTGATGGCGAACGCTGCACTAGAAGCACGTCTCACATTCATATGCGCACATACATACACATGCACACACTCACGCACACACACGCAGACCTGTAATCATATCTTTGTGGGGACCGCTCATTAATTTCTATGGGAAAAATGTTAATGCTAACTATGACAAACTTAACCCCTACCCAGCCCTAACCATAGCTGTAAGTAACCAAACAAAATACAAGAGTTTTTTGCATTTTTAGTTTTTTGATTGCAGAAAATTGAGTTTTTCCTAAAAAAAAAAAAAAAAAATGTCCCCACGAGGTCAAAATCAATTTCTGTCCCAATGTGAGGACATTTGGTCCCTGCAATGATGTATATACATGCCCACACACAGGATCCAGCTTGCACGTGGCTCTGGAGCCCCTTTCCTGTGGGACTATGCCGTCTGTCCCCCTGTCACATTACCGGGGCTTCCATGTGCTAAATAAGCCCTGCACTCACCTAGGAGAAAAGGCTTCCTGAGCTCTGCGGAGATGTTGTCAGCTCTCAGGCTCGGTGATGAGATTAACGCGGAGTGTGAAGTGCTGCTGATGCTTGGTCACGGCGAGCCGGATTGGTCCCGTGATGGGGAATGAGGGAGGTGGTCTCGTCCAGTCATCATACATGCCTTCCCTCTCTCCCTCTCTTCCCCAAGGTTCGTTATATCAGATGTCAGCTGAGCCTGACGCCAAGAGTGGTGTTGGATTTTCATGTGAGTTCTTCAGTCCCGTTTTATTTGCTTCCTGTCTCCTCCCTATCTTCCTTTGCAGTTCCCATCCTCTTTCCGTTCATTTAACTTCTCCTCCTGTCTTTGGTTGGCCTCACAGTCTCTGCTCGCTCTGTCCCGTCACCTGTGACATGGACTCCCAAGCTTTGCACCTGTCTGTGTGTGTCCTCAGTCGAGCTGGGATGCTGGGAATCATGTCCCTGGCGCGGAGAGACGTGCTTCAGTACTCTTGTCCGATCGCGGTGTTAACTTGCTGATCGAGGGAAGCCGCACAGTGCTTCTGTGCCTCTGGGTGTAACATGCCACCCTAACCACTGCTCCACTGGCTGATGTGAACCATCTAAAGTTGGACTCTCTCCTCCATGAGCTGCTGCTGGTGTCCAGGAGAATGAGACCCAGTGCTCACAATCACTGTGATCAGGGTTCTCTGGCTCCCCCTACAGGACCAATGCAGGCAGCGGTTCATGGTACAATAGGGAAATAACAAAGATTTTATTCCACGAACTTGCGTGCTTCTGCACAAGGCTTTACTCTCTGAACTCTCTATATGTATCATGCTGCGCCTGTGTCTGTGGTAAATGATGATGGTTATTACCTCGTCAAAGGTTTGTGCGACCAAACTCAGTGTAATAACCAAAGGCTAAAGCAAGAGATGATCTGTCTCTCTGGTCCGCCGTAGATGCAGTGCTTTTGTGCGAGTCGCGTGTTGGTCTAGCTGGCCGCCCTTGTGTGCTGTGCAGCTCTGTGTGTCGGCAGCAGTGTTGGTATCTCGACACGCTCGTTGAGTTCAGCTTCAGCACCCTTGGACTTACTTCGCTCTCTCCCCACAGCTGCCCCCAGCACGGACGAGGTGGCGCTCTACGCCGGCATCCTCACCGCCGTCCTCATGTGCCTGGCCGTCTCCGCCGTAGTGGCATTCCTCATCTACCGCAGGAACCGGCACAGCTTCAGCTCGGAGGTCGACTCGTCGGTGCTCAGTGGGGGATTCCAGCCGATCCACCTGAAGACCAGCCGGACAGGTGAGCACAGGGCACCATGACGATGGGCGAACAGGGTTGGCATTGGCCAGAAAATGTGCGGAGCTTGTCAGGGAGTCCAATTACCAGGGGTTCTCAAACAACCCCCATTCATACCCTCTCCTACTGAGGTGCTACAATGTCTAAGCTTTCATGGATGTAGATGTAGGTGTTGACAGTATGATCTCAGTGTTTAGCTCAATGCTTCTATGGCTCTTTGGCACCAAAGATGAATCTGCTCATGGACATAAGTGGGAATTCATGCTTGCATATAGTCAGAGTTTTATTTAGCCCTTCATGCCCCCCAGCTGAGCTGTTGACGACCCCCCCAGACCTGACGTCTGCGGCAGCCATGTACCGCAGGCCTGTCTACGCCCTCCACGAATCCTCCGACAAGATTCCCATGACCACCTCGCCTCTGCTTGATTCTCTGCCCAACTTGAAGATAAAAGTGTACAGCTCGCCTGGCCTGGCTCCCTCCCAGGAGGAGCTCTCGGACCCGGGCTCAGGGGGCTCCCCAAAAATCACCAACCCCCTGCTAGATGCAGAGATCATGACCTTGCGCAACCAAAGCTTAGCTCGAATCCGTGACCCCTCATGTACCGCCCTTGGGACCTTCAACTCTCTGGGAGGGCACCTCATCGTGCCCAACTCAGGTATGTGTTGGGCGTCACTGGGGACATTTGTGTAGAAATGGCTCCATCTGTGTCTGTCTTCATGCCTCGGTCCCTGCCTTATTCATGCTTTGATTTGTGCCTGTGTCCCCATCTGTCCATGTCCCCGTCTGTCCATGTCCCCGTCTGTCCATGTCCCCGTCTGTCCATGTCCCAGTCTGTCCATGTCCCTGTCTGTCCATGTCCCCGTCTGTCCATGTCACCGTCTGTCCATGTCCCCATCTGTCCATGTCCCAGTCTGTCCATGTCCCCATCTGTCCATGTCCTCATCTGTCCCTCTATCCATGGCTCTGTCCATGTCAATGTCCATGTTTCTGTCCGTGTCCCTGTCCTTACCTCTGTCCCTGCCTCTGTGCATATCTCTGTCTGTGCCTGTACCCATGATCCTCTCACTGTCTCTGTACTTGTCTCTGTCCTTGTCTCTGGCTACGTTCACACTGCCATGCTGAAGTGACTCAAGTCAGATTTTTTGCCTTAATGTGACACAGATCTGATCTTTTCAGGGCTGCGTGGACACGCAAATGTGATCTTTTCAAATTGGATGTGTGCCACTTTTATATGTGGTACTAACTCTGATACGTATCCGATTAGCGGCCACGCGACCTGAACGTGAACACTCAGATCGGAATACATGTGGCTTTTTGCTTATACGCATGCGCTGACATCATCAGCCTGCACCGGCAGCGCAGGAAGGTAAAAATGGAGGAGAGCTGCGATAAGTCAGTGGAAGGATGGAGAAGTTGGGGAAATGAATCTGTTCAAGTTAAACTGGAAGGAACATATCATAATAAAGTAGTATTTAAAATAATTGCCAAAGAAGTGGCACAGCACGGACACGAACGTGGCTACAATGCCAAAGAAAAATAAAGAGTCTGAAGTCAAAGATTAAGGAGACAAAAGACTCGAATCAGCGCAGCGGTTATGGCCGCACAACATGCCAATTTTACGACCAACTTTTCACCCGTGTAAAAATGTATCAATGTGCGCGCATGCGTGACGTTTCGGAGGACCGATGCGTTCACATTACAGTCAGATACAGATCACTCGTGCTTCTGAATGTGAACCATCAGGATAGACAAATCCGACCTGAGCAAAAAATCGAAATTGAACAATGTGGCTGACAGTGTAAACGTAGTGTCTGAGGGAGCATTCGAGAGCATGATTTAAGTGTTTCTGAAAGGATCATTAATACTTGTACTCTATTATTATTTTCACACAGTGGTATTAATATGAGGCATTGTTCATTTAACTTTCTTATACAGAACAGCCCCAACTGTAAAATCTCTCAAAAAGAGTTAAGACCTAATATTAGGAGATGAGTCACCCTTCAAACAGCTCTGTCCAGCCGATGCCATAAACGGTCTCAGCCAAAAGTATGTCCAGTTGTCTCTCAGGAACTGGGAAGAAAGCCTCTGATCGAGACAGTTCATTTTCTGTTTCGATCTGTTTATAGCGCCCAACATAGCCGGCTTTGGCAGAGATTAAACAGGATCTTTAATAGATGCATGAGAAGGTCTGAATGGAGGTTTTAACAGCATGTATGTAGCTGTCCATGGAAAGTGAGTACGGCGACAGACCACTAATAACAAATCGCACATGACTAAAACGATACAGCGTCCTCTAGGGTCTAGCAGGCCTTCTGCAAAACGGGGTTAAAAAGCGAGGGTGATTCTGATGGAGGCCTAGCATGCATTCAATCTTCCAGCACCGTCCTCCTCTGCCTGCTCAGTGTTTCCGGAGCGTCTGGCTTCCTCCCTTCCCCACGCACACCACCATGGAAAGCCTGGCACCCTATGGGTCCCCAGAGGATGAGAGGAGAGAGTTGGCTTGGCCGGAAGAGCCCGCACCACGTGTCCGTGACGTCACCGTGTGAGCGCCTGCCAGTCAGTGCAGCAGCCAGCCAGCTCATTTCTGGATCAAGAGCTTCCTGAAAATCAGAGATGCCTGATACCCACTGCCTACCTGCTTTAATTAATAGCAGCGCTCTCGTCCTGCTTGGTTTAGCAGATAGACTGCAGCATCTCCTGCGTCATATTCCCCACACATGCGGTAGAGATCTTTAGAGCGGAGAATAGGACTTTTTAAATATTTGATGTGTAAAGTGCTTGGTCGTGAAGTGTCTGGGAGCCAGTGGTGGGTCTGCACTTGGTGACATTTATAGACTAACGGTCTGTATTTGCAGCAGAAGCATTAACGGCCATGGAAACACCCGGCCATGGGGTTTGCTCTGTTTCTCTGGGAGGGGTTGTCCATCAGATTTCACCTCCGCTGCGTGCTGAGCTTTGAAAAGTGAAGATGGAGAACCTCCTTGAGAAGGGTGCATGCACGATCGCTGAGCTTGCTCCACAGGCATTTTCTACACCGCTCACCCGGAAAAAAAGGACTGGGGGCATTATTTAACGGAAGCGAGGGATAGATGTTTGGGTCTCCCCAGCAAGCAGGGGTGGCATGTGGCATGTGGAGCCGGTGCCACGTGTGGTGGGCGTTGGGGGGGGCCGGATGTGACGAGAGATCCACTCTGTCTCCTCCAGGAGTCAGTCTGCTGATCCCGGCTGGAGCCGTACCCCAGGGCAGGGCGTATGAGATGTTCGTGACCGTGCACAGGAAGGAGAGCATGAGGTGAGCCCCCCCCCCCCCATCCGAGTTCTTTCACCTGACAGTATGAACGATTCAGTTCAGCACAATAGCGGCGATAGACCGATCGTGTTTACCGCAGCTACAGGCCTGTGGCTAAGCTGAGATGAATGTCATGTGTTGTGTGCCCCCCCCCAGACCTCCAGTAGAAGAGGGAGAGACAGTTCTGAGCCCAGTGATCAGCTGTGGACCCCCAGGGGCCCTCCTGAACAGGCCTGTGATTCTCACCATGCATCACTGCGCTGAGGCTTGGAGCCTGGACTGGCAGATTCAGCTGAAGAACCAGTGTGCCCACGGCGAGTGGGAGGTGAGGCACTCTGGGCTCGAGCAGCTTGAGGTTCCAGGGTGAGGGGTTTCTGTTGGCCTCTGTTCAGGGCTGCAGTCTGTCTGGTCATCAGAAGGCTAGTGGTATCAATGCCCCCTAGTGGCAGAGAGAGATTGATGCAGATTCAATGGCATAGTTAAAAAAGTAAAATGGATGTTATTACTAAGTGTGTTTAAGAGAGCAGATGCTGACCTTTCCTTTAGTAAACGAAACACTCCTTTATAAGTAGGAGTACACTATCTGCCCTTTCTGTATCCTCAAGGTTGAGGAAGGAAGCATTTGATAATCCTTTAAGTCTATGAATGGTTATGTTTCCCCATTGTCCTGAACAACTTCCCAGAATACCTTTCAGTACAACCCTTCACTGATAAATGCAGCGTCAGAATGCTATTTACTGATGGAACAATGCATGCCTGCATCCCTCGCCCCCTAGTGGAGCTTCTGAGCCATCTTCCTCATGTCGCCCAGACAGAATGATTAATTTGCTGTGTGATTTGGCTGTATTTCAGCTGTTACTGCCAGTGAGTGCGCTTGCTGTCAAATGAAAATAGCCATTAGTAGTTGGGGACTGTACATCGTCAGGCTAAAAAGATTGCACTTTTAACTGGAGCGACATTTGGACAGTGTCCCTCAGTCTCTGATGGAAACACTGGGTTAGTTATCAGTCTCGAATGGAAATGGGCTGGGAGTATGTGTGCGACCGCTGTGTGAGTATGCTATAGAAGAGATCCATGTAAATGTGTTTCGCGAAATACTTTATGAGTTATGGGCCCCTGAAAAATTCAAGCTGTTCAGTCACAGAAGTCATAGTAAAATTAATGTGTCTGAGCATATTAGTGCAGGCCTACTTAATCAGCATGAAATTGGCAGAAGGTATCAATCAAGAGAGACACATGCCAGGTATGCCACAAGTGATGGAGTCCGAGTGCCATTACTGTAAGATTGCATCACATTGGCAGCTGAAAGGAACCAGGGAGGCGTTACGGAGTGCTGCAGAGGGGGTGTATGGGAAAAAGAGGTAGATCGTTTGGTTATGCCTGAACTGCACGGAGAGACGGCTGTTTGTACTCTCAGCTCAGACGGCCCCTCTTCGAAAAATGTAGTGATAGTCTTTCATATGCGATAAGTGGTCATCTGGGTCAAGGCAGCGCCAAACGCACACAGAGTCATTAACCGGAAGAGTCGCTAAAGGCCCCTGCTCATGGTTTCTCTGCCCCTGAGGTGTGATATTGAGGCCAAAAAAGCAGTCATCACATTGCTATTATACCGTCCTTCATTTCTATTCACTCTCGTAACTGACTGTCTGTGTCCCCAATGAGCAGATGGGTCCGGGGGGGGGTCCCTCTAGCCCCTCCTTTCTAAGCCTGCGTCTGCTCATGTCTGCCCAGGATGTGGTGGTGGTGGGGGAGGAGTGCTACAGCACACCCTGCTACGTCCAGATGAACGAGGAGGCTTGTCACATCCTGACGGAGACGCTGGGAACCTACTGCCTGCTGGGCAGGTCGCTCAGCAAGGCTTCGGCCAAGCGACTGAAGCTGGCTGCCTTTGGGCCCCTGGTCTGCAGCGCCCTGGACTACCACATCCGCGTCTACTGCCTGGACGACACTCAGGACACTCTCAAGGTAGGAGAGCACCGGGGACGCCAGCGCTGGGTGCCAGGCATTGCGTGAGGTTGTCGGGTTCGTTGGGTTTGGCACGAGCATTGCTTTGTCGCTCTCTCGAGTCATGCAGCCGTACTGCTGCCGGAGACTATTGCGTTCACCTACGGTTTGCCGCAAACGTAGCCAATTAAAGAGATGTATGAGTCCCTTTGAGGCCTGTTTCCATGTTTAGTGCCTGATTACTTAGCCATACGTGCTGCTTCTTGAAATGTTATCGAGGGCAACAGCCTGAAACGTTGGACGCGCGCTCAGTGAGGTGGGTAATCACCTGGCCAGCCTCAGTAAGCCTCTGGGCTCATTCACACCAGTTATATGCGACTGTACTTTTAATGTCCAAACCATCCATGGTATATTACGCTCAGCAGCCCAGTGGCTGTAGACATCAGGGCCTGGCTCCGCTGAGCACTGCTGGCAAGGTGTTAGATAGACAGGTGCTACGTGGTCAGCGGGTGAAAGGCCAGCGCTGTGTGCAATGCATCACAATGGCCGCTTAGACACCCGAGGAAGATGGTACCACAGTGCCACCATGCTGTTGTCCTGCCACCTAGAGGACACAAGTGGGTATTACAAGCAGTAAATCAAGAGAGGTGCTCATTCAAGGCAGCCATGCTTTGGAGTGATGGTCAGATGGAGGAGCATTAATGGGAACCGTCACCAGCATTTAACCTCCTCACAATGCAGAGGTGGCCAAGACGCCGGTCACATCGTCAGATGTCAGCTGAGCCTGTTTGCTTCCCTCCCATTGGAGTTGGGTGTCGGGGTCCCTGTACATTGAAAATGTGCATTAAGCACTAAAATTAGGCTTCACACGGAGGTGTTTCTCATACACGTACAAGTGATTCTGGTTTGAGTCTATATAAGTTCAAAAGATTCTATTAAACACTATATGGATAAAAGTATTGACGCCTGACTGTTACAGCACAGAACTTGTATGACGGCATATTCTAAATCTATAGGCATCGATATGGAGTTGGTCTCCCCTTTGCAGCTATAACAGCTCCCAGTCCTCTGGGAAGACTTTTCGCAAGAGTTTCGTGGGAATATTTGCCCATTCATCAAGAATAGCATTTGTAAGATCAGGCACAGATGCTGGGGTTTTCAGGCCAAGCTCCATTCTAGTTCATCCCAAAGGTGCTCGATGGGGTTGAGGTCAGGGCTCTGTGCAGGCCAGTCAGATGCTTCCACACCAAACTCACCCAACCATATATTTATGTACCTTGCTTTGTGCACCAGGGCACAGTCATGCTGGAACAGAAAAGGAAAATCTAGCAGGGAAGAAATTTCATGAAATGACTTACTGCGAAGGCGGCATCGTACCACGCTTGAATTCACTGAGCTCTTCAAATGACCCAGTCTTTCACAAATATTTGTAAATCTAACTGCATGGCTAGGTGCTTGATTTTATATACCTCTTGCATTGGGTCTGAGTGAAATACTGAATTTAATTAAGAGATGTATCCATTTAGTGTTTGCTCACGTACATTATAGAAGCAATTGTGTGTGTGTGTGCACACAAACCTTTATCATTTAAATGTGGTTTATAGGCCTTATGAAGTTGTTTAACACTGGTACATTAAACTGTAGTCAAAGGTTTACCAGAGCACCGTCTTAACACAGGGTATGTACCATTTTAATAATTAATAATCAATACTGACTCGTTAACAGAGGTTTTTAGGAAAGTCAAGTCAAAGACCTTTTCAGATTTTTTTCATTGAAAACTAATCTTAAGCATCTTAATTAGATTATCTTAACTGTAATGTTTTATCATTATTTATGCATTTTTTACCTTATTGATAGTTCAGTCTGTTTTACTGTTTATTTGCCCTTGCAATAAATATAGCTCTAACTACTGGTTTTGTGTTAAAAATAAACATAACTAACTAGCAGATGCGGGTATGATCCTGATCCTGAACCTAACCCTAACCCTAACCCTAACCCTATCCTTGAGAGGGGGTGACCCTAACCAGAACACTGCAGTGAATGCTGCCAGCTTGTTGGAGGACTATGTGTGCACCTGTCTGTCCAGTTGGGATCTCATCAGTTGGGATGGATTTTGCTCATGTCGAGCAGTCTGTCTTCTACCAGCTGAGCTGTTTATCCCCCATTGTTGATCTCACAGGAGGTCCTGCAGATGGAGAAGCAGATGGGTGGCAAGTTGCTGGATGAACCGAAGACCTTGACCTTCAAGGACAGCAGCCACAACCTCCGGCTGTCCATCCATGACATCCCTCCGACTCTGTGGAAGAGCAAACTACCGGCCAAGTACCAGGTGAGGCCGCGTGGAGTGGGAGGGGCCACGGCTGGGACTCCCAGGCCTGATGTCCATCTCTGTCCGCCACAGGAGCTGTCGTTCTCTCAGGTGTGGAACGGCAGCCAACACTGCTTGCACTGCATCTTCTCACTGGAGCGCTCCAGCTTCCGGGTGACGGAGCTCGCCTGCCAGCTATGCGTGCGCCAGGTGGAGGGCGAGGGCCAGATCTTCCAGCTCTACAGCACCCTGTCGGAGGTGAGTAACTGAGTCTGCCCGGCACATTTCCTCTGCATATCACCCAGGATTTGGTCCTTCAGCTCAACGCTCATCTCCTGCAGAACACCCAGAGCATCGAGACCTCACTGCTTGATCCGGCCAGCAGCATCACCACGCTGGTGGGACCCAGCGCCTTCCGGATCCCGCTTTCCATCCGGCAGAAGCTCTGCAGCAGCCTGGATGCCCCCCCACCGCGGGGTAATGATTGGAGAATGCTGGCACGCAAGCTCAACCTGGACAGGTAAACCGCGCCTGCCGTTGAGCAGGGGGATTGTTACTCACTGGATTCAGTATGTTTTGATGGTAGCAGATTGGGGAGGAACGACCGTAAAGAGACAGAGGAATTTCTGGATAGTGGAACATTTGCTATGCAGTTTGGTTGATGTGGCACAGGATCGCAGAACTAGCTCCCATAACAGTTCATAACCAATTTTTTCTTTCAGGTATCTGAACTATTTTGCCACCAAGTCAAGTCCAACTGGTGTGATCTTAGACCTGTGGGAGGCCCAGCACTTTCCTGATGGCAATCTAAACAGGCTGGCCGCTGTGCTGGAGGAGATGGGTCGCCATTGCAGCACCTCCAGCGTGCCAAATCTCTGACGTCAGCAAACAGCCCCGGACTGGCCGACCGACCGCACCTGGCATTTGAGGCTCATGCGGCCTTGGAGAGCAGCGGGCGAATGCGGTCTAGTCACTGAAGTCACAGTAACACTCCAGAATAGAAGTCCAGCTTTGTTTCCATGGATCAAGATAAAACCAATTACCACCAAATGCAAATGGGACTTTGTTGCTTGGACCACAGAGTCTTTGGTAGATATTTCTTAACCTTGATAGTTTCTGAGGAAACGGAATGTCCTCTTGTCCATATATGTGGATGCCGGGCTGCTCTGGACAGTGCAGCATGTGGACCCTTTGGTCAGGTGCAGGTATATGAGCCTTGATGCCCTCGGAGTCCCCTTTGTGCCACATACGGTCATATTAGACCATCTGACTTGCATACAGCACTTAGGACTTCAAGTGGTCACTGTTTTTAAATCATCACATTTTGTATTCGCATTATACTTCTTATGAATTTTATATTTAATATAACTTGTTTTTCCACTTTCTCTTGTTACATGATGCCATCTAGTGGACATATGCAGGGACTACATCTACTGGCAGACTAGATTAATGTTCAAACCTGTAAATAGCAAAACAGATTTTGGGGGGTCTGCGGAAGGGATTTAGTCCACTTTTTCTATGGTCATTTTTCTAAATTGAGCCCTTCGTGGGACATGCGGGTGATGTGGACACTAGTGATGGTAAAAACAACGCGTCATGAACCATTTGTGGTATATTTTGACCCCACTAGATGGTGCTCTTGGATTGGTTTGGAGGTTTGCTTTGAGCTCCTTTTTTGAGCTCCTTTTTTGAACAGACAGCACCATCTAGTAGGGTCAGGAAATACAGCAGATGGTTCATCAAGTGTTGTTTTTGCCATCACTAGTGGACACTGTCTGCTGTGGGTGGCCTTCTGATGTCACCACAGGCCCAGACCAGGGGGACATCACACTTACCTGGATCTGCCCTGAACATCAAACTGCCGTGGTTCAGTGTCCTCCTAGTGTGGGTTGGACTGTCCTTGTTCCACATCACCTTTGCCTATGGAAGACTGCATGTTAGCCTCTACTAGACTAAACCTAAACAGGTAAACTTTGGTATGATGGTGATGATGTACAGCTGTCCAGGTCACTGTTTGTAGGATGTTCTTCACTGTCCTGCTGAGATGTCACCTTTTCTGTCTATGCAAACCTGCTGGCAAAGCCTGGCCACCCCGATGCTCGTCCTGTTGCCATATCTGCGATCTGCTCTGTGGGATCTACGCGCTCCCTGTAAACGCTGACGTATCCTCTTTCAGGGCTGTACAAATGTAAGGGTTAAATAAGCAATAAATTATATTTATAAGCAAGACCCAGCAAACCTTACAAGCTGATAGTGTGTATCTGTGCAGCTGATGGTATGTAGAGTACTATGCAAGAGCCGTTCGTATTCTATGGGAGGGTGCGTCGCCGCTAGGCACGATTTGGGGGGGGGGGGGGGATAGCAAACGGAAGCTGATGCCCGACCAA
>JAODUD010000117.1:20224916-20236270 GCA_026784285.1 Stomatorhinus walkeri
CTGTGTCTACCAGCACCTTATGCACTCACCTTCAGTACAGGTGTCCCCTCCTCGTCCCAAGCTGCAGTGACACCGTGAGCCCCCTCTATGGAGGTCATTGATGCAGAAGCTGTTTGCTGGACACATGATTTCCTCGCAGGGCAGATTGTGAAGGGGAGGCCCGTTGCCAGTCCACATGCGTGTTACGGGGGCACTGTGGGCAGGGTGCAGGGGTGTGGACATGCTAAGGGATGGGGTTGAGGTGGAGATGTAGGAGGGACTTGTGAAGGGTTGGGTGGGGGACGCAGGGGGTGTGCCGGCGGTGGTGACGGCACCATTGGTGGCTGGCTCCCTGGTCACAGTGTCACTTCCGGCTTCAGATGGCGGCCTCTCTGTGCTCGAGCTGAGTGGCCATATCCTGCCACTGATGGCAGGAAACGGCTCCAGCTGCAGCACAAGGGAATCCTGTAAACAACAGCAGCTGCGTCTGATCTTGCTTTACGTCGCGGGTCATGAATCCCAGGCCTCACCTTCTTGATGTAAATGTCCTGATCGGAGTCATCCGCACCTAAAACACCACCGTCTTCACCACGTGAGTGGGTGATGTACAATGGGGCGTGACCCCCGCTGACCACGCCCTCTGCACCTGTGGGAACCAGGATCAACTACCATGAAGACTGTGGTTGGTTAAAGAAGTGCAAAGCAAGCCCCTCCCTTGTTGACCCAGGGACGCATTGAACTCACAATGAAGTCATGTGATCAAATGATACTGACCAATGAAAACACAGAGAGAAACATCCAATGCCGAGCATGTCCCCAGGGACTAAGCATGAAGCTCAGGTACATTCACCACCCCCACCCACCCCATGGATAGACACAACAGATTCTCACTGAATGTCCAGACTGGGTCACTTATGGTGCTGGGAGGGCTGCTTCCATGTAGGTTCACTGCTCGAACCTCAAACTGGTACAGCGTATCAGGAACCAAGCCTTTCACAACCACTGAGTTAGTTTCAGTTGGCTCCTTGATGGACGTCCACTCTGCGTCTAATTCCGGCCTGGAAGAGGGATCAATGGAGATGGGTTCGCTGGGAGTTCAGAACATCACAGAGGGTTTTGACTGGCTCAGAAATCCTCAGAGAATAATCATGCAAGGAAATGCCATCAGAAAGAGATGCTGTACGAGAACATCAGAGAGGGTTTTTAGTCAAAGTAACAATAAGGAGATTTCACAGCCAGAAAAACCATAAAATGGGCGTTGCCGAATGAGAAATTGTCAGAGAATACTGGGAGATGCTTAAGCGAAGTCAAGACCGCATCTGACACCAGGCAGTGATTGTCCCAGACCGATCCCAGCAGTGCCCCAAACCTCCTGAAGATGCTGATCCTCATCAAATTTCCACAGTCAGAAGAGGCTCAACAGATTCCTGCTAATAATCAGTGACATCCAAAAAAGCTAGTCAGCAGGATGCCACAAGGGACGGCATGATCTGTCAGCCTCAGCCGCTTCCACCCACCTGATGTAGGCCACCTGAAAGTGATCAACAGGTGCACTGCCACGGTCCCCGTCCTGTCTCCATGACAACACGATCTTGGTAGCTGATAATGCTGTCGCCTTGGGTTGTGATGGAGGAGAAGGAGGCATGCATGTGTCTGTGAGGAAGAAGGGGCTATGATCCAAGATTTCTCATCAGACAAGATGCTTAAGCATCACTAAGCGTGGTGCTAAGTCCAATCAGAAGCGTGACTCTGCACAGACCCTGTTTGCCAAGACACACCCACCCTGCGATGACGTTCCGATGTCTTGGGACTTGCTCGGACGGCCCTCGCCCGCCCGGCCGTAAGCCGCCACGCCGACTCGATACTCGGTACCTGCTCGCAGATCCCCAATCTCAACGTCCTGCAAGATAGAGAGGAGAGTCGGGTGCTGCCGGTCAAGCGAGCTCCTGGCAGGATCTCATGTGCCTGTAATGACCCCAGTTTTCACATGGTGTCCACTCCAGTGACGATAACGCGGTGATATTCAAGGTCGCCATGAAAGGGGACACTCACAAAACTTGCTTCTCCACCAAACTGTCTCTGGAATTGAAGAGAAAAGAAATTATTAGGCAGTCTACATATCATACAACCTCAGTGAGAGAGCCGCTAGATGTCACAGAGATATCAATTTTTCATCTATACCTTTCAGTGATAAAGTAATTTGAATAGAAGTTGAACTGAGTAAAGCCTGCAGGCAGATGGGAGTTAGAGTGGAAAGGGTGGGTACTGTAGGTGATGTGGGTAGGTGATGTGGGTAGGTGATGTGGATAGGTGATCCGGAAGAAGCCTCACAGTGGTCAGGGTGTCCCGGTTCAGGGGCAGGTCTACTGTCACAGCAGGGCTGGCTGGGCGACTCTTCATCATCTCGGTGTAGAACACCTGTGAGCACACATCCGTCCTCATCCTCAGGTGAAGAGCGTCCGGCGGAGCAGCCCTCCTGCTAATGCCCCCGCCCACACCACGCGACCCATCATGCCTTGCGGAAATGGTAAGGTCACCTCCTGAAGCCCAATAGAGGTTCGCAATGTCATAGCAGCAGCTGCCGTGGCGACGCCTGTCACTCTGGTGTGAACCTGCCTGAACTGATGCCCGCGACAAGTTGTGTTCACCCAGCAAAGCCCTGAAGCTAAGGGTATAGATTTGTTTCAACATTGCTAGGCACCAAATCGGCACAAAATCCCACCCCCCAACATACACTGTACATCCACAATATTGGTAGAGTCATGTCCCTATTGTCTATACCCAAATCTATGCCCTGGTCTGAAACCACCAACCCAATTAGGCTGGTACTGGTATAGACAGCACACCACTGTCCATTAACCTAAACTCTCCCCCCCCCCAGTACAGAGGGAAGCTAAATAATGTGATTAAGCTCATTAGGGCATCCGTACTGAGCCTTTGTAATTCAGTCTAGAGCAGCGTTTCACAATCCGGTCCTTGGGAACCAACAGACAAGAACGGAGGGAGCGAAAAGGTTGGGAAACACTGGTCTAGAGACCTGGACCTTAACCGAAACCCTCAAGCACTTTCCATTCCTTTGCATTTGTTGACATGAGTCCACAAAGGGCTTTGTGGGAAGCCTGGGGCGATGCCCTCCTGATGTGCAGTTACCATGGCTCCAGGCACAGGAGCAGCCTGGGCGTTAATGTGCTCCCTTAACGAACACAAACGCGGTCCAAGCAACGTTTTAAATGAACTATTCCGCTCTCTCCTCCAGAGCCAGGTTCAATCAGAGGGACTTCCTGCTTATCATAACCCCTTTGTTGGCATGAGCGGAATGATGATGCAATCATCTGATCGATAAAAGACAGGCCACTTCAGCCCACATGCCAGCTTTTTCCAAAAACTCTTGTCTGGGGAGCTCTTGCCTGATGGAAAATGATCAGAAGCAGAATCACTGTTGAAGAATGTCATCTGGATGATTAGGAGAATTTCATCGCTCTTCCCCCGCAGTGTTAGTCAGACCTAATTCTGCATTCAACCCGGCTGTCTAAAGCTGCTCCCCGCCTGCCAGCAAGCAGCAACAGGCACGAGCTCCACCTGCTCATGACCCTTAATAACACAACCATTTCTGCACAGGCACCTCTCAGGGCAGCTCAGGGCTGAGTGACGAGGCAATGCTGCTGTCTTACTGACAATGAATAATCAACCACTAAAGCCAGGCTGGTACTGCCAGGTCAGTTAGACTAAATCAGGATTCCTATCGGACCAATGCTTCAGTAATGCCCCACCCCCCCAAAAAAAAAAAAATTAAATTAAAAATATCCGCCAGTTTAAATGACTGACCTGCAAACAAAAAGACAAAAACAACATGTACCCCCCCCATTTTCTCCCCCAGAAAGTATGACACAATCTAGTGCTTTTATATCGTTCAGGGCATATGTGCAATGTGACCTATTTTTATCAGTATATATACCATTTATCTTTTTTGTGCAATATTTTATCAGCAAAATGTAAACATTTTTTTATTGCAGTACTGTATTTACTTAAATATTCACCCACTTATTTATTGGCATCTCTCACTCGTTTTTATATTGAAAATATTGTATGTGGTACTGTGTTTATTTTTGTATTTTTGTGTACTATATAGTCTGTAATTACAAGCAATTTCCTCCAGGGTAATAAAAGTATTCTGTTCTAAATCAGATACACCTTTCTGGATCTGCATTTACAGCAACTGCCCAACAGGTGACAGTCCTGTATCTAATTCACTTCATCATGTAAAAAGTAAAATGCAGGGTCTGGATTTTGAGTACCTTGTACCCAGCGACGGTGCTGATGTGTCTCTGGGCCGTCTTCCACTGGACCCGGAAGGCTGTGCAGTTCAGCACCTTCAGCTGGACATCTAATGGCGGAGAGAGGCGTTCTGAGGAGCAGAATGAGGGGACGAGCTACGTCACACTTCAGGCAAGCCATGCACTCCCCAGCGCACCGTGCTACAGACAAGCTCCAGTGCTACATGCAAACCATGGAGGGGCATTTCGTAAATGACAGCAGAGACCACTGACATCCAAACACGGTGAGCGAGGTCACTGCAAGACACCACACACATGGAGCAAAGGTCTAAGCAAGCCGACGGGGACCCTGCCCCAACCCAAACACATTCTAACTCCACCTGGCATATCCAGTCATCTCTGATCACCCTGCCCCAACCCAAACACATTCTAACTCCACCTGGCATATCCAGTCATCTCTGATCACTCATCAATGCACTTCTCCAGAGAATTCACTCGCGAGGTCCTCTGAGGTCAGAAGTAAACAGCTACAGCACAGGAACTCAGTTGTTCGTGAAAAGCCTTACGGTCAGATAGCGCTATAAAGCACATGGAGAGTGTAATCTGTAACGGGCAGTTTGGAGTGCCAGATGAGCTCAGATCAGGGTGCGCGTGTGCATCTGTCGTGCCTCGGGTGTTTATTTTCGCTTCCCAGGGGCCGCATGACTGTGAACATTTCCGCTGAATTTTGTTTTTGATGTGGCCAGATGTTGATCCCCAGCTGGACATCATGTCATGTGGACCCTTCCTGCATATTTCGGGTGATACCCTCCTGAGCGATAATGCCTTCCAGAGGTATCCGAGCCCCGTTCTGCAACCCAGGCTCATCCAACCTCAATCCCATACCCTCCGAGGCCAAGCACCGCGTCAATGTGAATTCCTTAAAAGGTGAACTATGACTCATTTTTCCAGAACATTTAGCATGACATTGTCCACTGATAGGCTATAAAGCTGATAGGCTATAAAGCTTATAGGTTATAAAAACCAGCTTGAACCGATATTATATTAAAATGAGTGTGCAATCTGCCATATCTGTTTCATATTCTTTAGTCTTCATTCTGTACAAATTATGCACATAACATCAGACATATGCCATGCATCTGCCAGACATGTCAACATCATTATGGAGACTAAGCAAGCAGCTGTTCTGGCTGGTGTTGAACATCTGGGCTGAACATCTGGAGAAGGCTCCTAGAATGCTTCATTAGATTGAGTGCTTCTCTAAGGAGACCAGATGTAATTTGGGTGAAGTGCCGTTTATTTACAACAGCAAAGTTCCAAAACGATGGCCTGAGATTCAGTTTCATTTCTTTTGATGAGATACTGTGTTGCTCTCCAAGTGAAACAGCCTTTCTGGGTTGATAAATGATCTGAAAGATCATTTCACTGTTTATATTATTGATTCAGAGCAAAAGGAATTGCCGGAGTGTAATGGAAGACGCGTCTTAATTATTTTCTAAGGTCAAGAAGTCTGGCTGTGGGAAGTCTCGAGACGCTAGGGGTAGTGAAAATTATTGTCACCAATTACTGTCAACTGAAGTGTGCCTGTAAATGTCAAAAAGAGCAGGTGCGAAGGGAAGCACACAGTATCAAGCGACGTTAGTCTAACCATGACGTGGGTCCGCTTATTTCTGCATTTTGTTTGGATTTTAAAACTTTGATAAATTACCCTGTTTGTGTGCAAGTGTATCGAATAGGCAATACTAGCCCAAGGCGACCGAGGAATGACCCGATCCTGTGCATTTAATGCTGTTCACAAGTCGGCAAATTTGGATGCCGCTACCATCTTGTACCATTTCCCCAGTCTTCAGCAACACATGCCGAAGTTTACCGAAAGTGAGGAGACTCCTATACACTTACACGTATGGCAATATATGCATTGATTTGAAGATCTCGTTAGCCAAATTAGGACCTTGTTTCCAAAGGTTTTTTTCGTATAACTACTCTCGTATATTTCGTAATACTACTTTAATTCTATTCTACTACTGACAATAAGCTCATATACACATCCAAAGCCTCGCGCTTCTTGTCCGTTTTAACTATTTTAATACTTAAAAACGTGAAATCGGAGCGACTTACCTGACTTCCTAATATTGTGCCTTTTTGAACAATAATAAACTTGGATCGCGGAGATGAACAGCAGCAGTGTGATGAGCAGAGCTCTCTTAATACCGAGAAGACCCATCTCTGACGGACCTGTCAAAGTTAAAAGTGTCATAGAACGAGGGCTGATTTCATGAAGCGGCTTTCAAAACAGCGGGACCTCCGTGCCACGGCTGGTAAGCGGCGATCCCTGCAGTAAAATCCGACAAAGTCCCGCTGAGACCGACTGGGCGGACCGACACCGCCTCAGGTGAGCTGCCCTTATTTCCCGTCCCCAGTGGAGTGTAGAGTGACTCTTCAACAGCCAGACGTAAGGACAAGAAATGGATGGGGGATATTAAGGTAAGAGGATAAAGGAGAGTAATCCGCCCAGATGGAGCCTTTTAGATTCTGACTAATATAGTAACACCCAGAAGAGGTACTGAAAATATTAAATTAAACAACATTTACCAGAAAGAGGAGGGGGCGACTACCAAAATAAGATCAAGCGGCTGTTATAAAGCTGGCATGGAATAGAAGGCATGATGTCACCATAAAATATATATATATTTTTTTTTGGCAGTTCGATCACAAAGGAAATTTCTTTCAAAGCATCATAAGCGAAAAGAATTTGCACCATTTTACGTTGTTCGTTTTTTTCTGCAAACCTGTTAATGTCATTGACATATGTCATTGACTGGCAGGGACTGATTTCCTGGGCTGTGACTTCAGCACTAACACAGTGAGCTCCTAATAAATAAACCAAAATACTATTTAAAAATATATATATATATATAAGAGAGAGGGAGCCTCTCCGAAAGAAATGCAAATGTGTCTCTCCAAAACAAACTCAATGACTGACTGCAGATTTAAACCCCTGAGGACTGCAGCCCCCACAGCCAAATTCACTCCTCCAGTGGACTTCACTGGCTGCAGTCTCTCCTCTTCCTCCATTCAAGGCCTGTCTGACAAGCTTCCTCATCGTTACTGTAACGCTAAAGCCCTGTGCTTACCAGGTGGTCTCAGTGTTCACAGATACAGACTGCCCAGCTGAGGGTGTCTCTGTGGGTGTCTGTGTAGCATCTGTCTCATTGGAGGGGGAGGGGGGCCTTGCTAAGATGCTTAGCCTTGGGGGTGCCTGCTGTATTACAAACCTATATGAAACTGCTCTGTTCCAAGAAGCTCTTAGGATTCTGGGCCAAGAAATGTGGACGCCTGTTTTTTATTCTCTGCAGACTCATGGCTGCTAATCTGTCTTATCAAATTATTGTTTTTATCGACTGGCCTTTACGGGATCCTTGTTACCTCTGGCTATTGTTTCCGATTAGATGTGCACTGGGGTCACCAAATTAGCTGTGTCCCTCTAACGGGACAACTAACCACGCGCCACCCGCAGGTTGGATCGTGCGCTGCATGAGGGTCTCTGCAGACTTGGGCTTAATACAGCATACAGATTCTATACTATTGCCCAAAACTGTGGAAACACTTAGCATTTTTGGCATCACGTTTTAAAATTACTGCATGAATACTGGTGGTAATGTTAATAAACATTCAAAGAATATTACAAATTTCATACATTGGTTGATTAAATAAGAAACTAGAGCAACAGTTAAATAAAGTTCTGCAATATCTGAAAATTTGAAGTGCTTCCACAATTTTGGTCACCATTGTTCAGCAGGATGGGACAGAGCTGATCCTACGTATGTACTCTCAGAAAAGAGGGTAAAAAATTGTTCAAAGTCCATTTCTGTACCTTAAAAGGTGCAATTACAGGAGTACAGCCCTAGTGACAAGCAAAGGCACATTTTTTTACCCTTTTTATGAGAGTTCATGCAGTCAAACTCCTGCAGAAACCAGGTTCAAACTGCAGCCTCAGAATCTGTATACAGGAGATGTCAACATTTACTCCCACGGACATGCAAAGGGGTTTGTGTTCACACTGACCACTCGTGTTGAAAACAGAATTTGTTTTGCTGTTGGTCCCATATGGTTGTCTAGTCATCATGGTTTGCCCTGAAGACACAGGAATGTCTCAGTTTGGACTCAGACTTCGAAATAAGGGCTTGAAAACATTAAAACCATTAAGGTCTGGTCATGTTTCTCTTTGGCAGAGGTCCTAGTTGGTGGGGGGTTTTTTCCATGCCTGGATTGAGGCTGACCCCAATAGCTCCAGCTGGGTGCTGGATTTAAACCCCAGTTCTGAAAACATGCGGCCTCCCCCCCCCCCCAATATTCACAGGCCATCCGTCTGCTATTTCTGAAGCACACAACTCACTGATAAAAAAACAGCACTCATTATGTGGTCTAGAGATGTAGAGATGTCAAAACTTGCGGTTATTCTTGTTGAATGTTTTTTTATTCGTTTAGGCTAGAAGCAATGGTATTAGTTTTCACTGTTACTGTTTTTTCTGATAAACTGTGGAGTCTGAGGTGTTGATTTCGGTGAGTACACTCTATAATGTCTTGCAGCAGTCCAATATTTCCTCACAATCTGCTTAAGTAATTGTTCACAGTGCTGCATACAGGTCCACAGTAGCTTGCAGTTCACGGGCTGAATTTCTTCAGAAAGATCTGTACCAATTTATAAAGGTGATTTGCCTAGTGACGGTTTGGTGACACTTGTTCACCATCACAACCATATGTTGACAATTTCTGATTGTAAAAGGGAGCCACCTACTGGCAATGAATGATACCTGGATTTGAAACACAGTTCATCCATAATCCTCAGCCTCAACCCAAGAAACCACACCCTAGACAGGATGCCAGCCAATCACAGGGCAGACAAACACAATTTATGGGTAAGCTGAAGATGCCTATCAGCCTAACTCCTGGACTGCAGGTGAAAAGCTGCATCACACAGGGAAGACTCCAGCCACAGAGCAGAGAGAGGATTCGAGGCCCCCACCAGGGAAGCCCACTGAGCCCCTGCACTCATCTGTGAAACTTTAGATCAGGGTTCCTTAACATCAGCCCACGGGCCAGAGTGTTAAGTGTTTGGTTTGGATTAAATGAGCCACATGCATGGTAGTAGAGGTGGAGATTCCAGGTCCAGAAAGTAGAAATCCAGACCAAGATTTTGTTTCAACCAACCAGTTGAGTATAAAGAGTCACAGTCATAGAGTGCTCAACTGGTTGGTTGAAACAAAATCCTGGTCTGGATTTGTACTCTCTGGACTTGAAGCGTTAGCAGAGTTTTGTTTACTCAGCAGCATAACAGAAAAGTATTGGGGGCAGTGGCCCTTGGCTTTGTATTGTAGGCCATCGAGGACAAAATAATTTAGAGATTAAACTATCAGCCTGGATTCTATTGAAAATGACTTGTTGTCTGAAGTCTTCTCAATGCCAAATGTAACTGTGAAAACAATGCCAAACTAGCAGGGCCCTTTAAGCTCATACATCACAGTTTGACTGAGCCCAGATCTGCTGTGGACTTTCCCGATGAACTAGATAGGCTGCAGAAGCACCCTCTAGAGTCGTACATCACGGGGAGCAAGGAGGCAAGATCTCACACCTAATGTCTGCCACTGGGCAAGAGGGTGAGGGATTTCACCAAGCTACATCGCCACAGAGTGGAGGCATGCTGAGGAACTAGCTGGCCAGAGCACACCGGCCCGAGCGGAACACAACTGGCCTGTCATGTCACAAACTTGCCAGCAGGGAGCAGCAGCATGTAGCTTTTTGTGCCGCTAGGTGCAGCTGCAGTGTAATCCTACATACACACACACATGAAGAGCAGAACCCTAATGCTGCTCCGTTTGTATGTCTGTTTGTGATAAATGCTGATAGCTCCATGGTTGTCTGTGTTTGGGATTGGGTAGGTGGGTTTCCAGGAGTCCATATTGTGCCCCCTCTTGGCAGCCTTTGCATTTTGGATGACACCCAGACAGGGTTAGACTGGCAGCAAAATCCAACCCAGGAATTTGTTGACAAGCAGCCCTAATTGGATAGTTTGCTGCAGATCGGAGGGGGTGGGGGGGGACACTCTGCCAGCCAGGAGGGTCCCCCTTTGTATATCTTGCTGGTAACTGGCCCTCTTCAGGCTACCCAGACAGCATGTCACGCTATACTGTGTGAGATAAAATGCCCCCCAGCAGCTGACTGTGTTCTTTTTCCTAACGGCCTCTTCCCTGAGCTCCTCTGGGTCCGGCGAGCAGAGCCCCGCTTCGGAGATCCAGGCCCTTCTGCGGGTCCAAGGCAGCCTCCCCTCCAGAGAACATTCCTCCGCTGATGGATTTTGTTTTGCCGCAGAGGGATTCCTCGATGGTAAGAGCGATGCGTGGAAAAGAATTTAAATCCTTTAGAGGGACGTTTGGGCTGCGAGCCTCTCCTCATACTCATTACCCAGGAGGGGTTAAAGTTATCCCCTCGAAAGGAGAGAGAACAACATTAAGACATGAGATAAGGTGCAAGGCGGAGTATCTGCCTGAGTGGGGGCTGCACCCCCGGGACTGACATTCCTGTCTCTCAGCCATTATGGCTCTACAGGCCACCCTTAAGCTCAACTCGGTTCCCTGTCTCCAGTCCCCCAACACTCAATCCGTACAGTTAAGACTCAACACTAAACAGCAATTCTGAACCCCCAATCCCTGCTCAGTACTCAGATTGAACACTCATATTCAAAGCTCACTTCTTAATCTCAAACTGAAATTTACAAAGATGCACATAGCTAGGTGTGTGTGTGCCCTGCGATGGGTTGGCGTAGCATCCAGGATAGGCTCCAGACAATGGATGGATGGATTGCAGTCCATTAATGTGAAGACTGATCTATTCACTGTAACTTCCTCTTCCAAGACAGCAGCACAGGAAAGAACTCAACATGACTCTTACACTCTGTCGCACAGTTGTGTGGCTACTTAAAATGGTTTGATGGTCAGTAATTTGGTGCCAGAACTTCTAAATCTTCATATTACAGTTTTTCTCAGTCGCTTTGGTGCGTTTCTCAGAACACTATTAACATTTGCACAGCAGTTAGTGCATTTC
>JAODUD010000117.1:20262239-20275438 GCA_026784285.1 Stomatorhinus walkeri
GGGGCAAACTACTGAGCCACACTCTGGGTTAAAGGGGTGGGCGCTTAAGCGCTGTCTGGCCCTGCATGCAGAAACAGAGCCTCATCTGACGGAAGGAGCGCCCCTAGTGGCAATGAGCAGAATGAGAATAGGGTACTGGACACAGGACAGAAGAAGCCGTGGATATCACAGCCGCCATCAGCCGGCCCCTGGGGCGCCGTTCCGCCTCGACAGACTCACACAGGGCAGTCTGTCAGCCCTCCGATACAGAACACGCCGCTGACGTCAGGCTAATCAGGCCTATTCGCATCCCCATTACATCTATTCATGTACGGATTCCTCCCAACAGCCCAGTGCTACTGCTGAAGCCTGCCCCCTGCAGGACGAGGGAGACTCACGCTGAGATTGCGGTCCCAGATCTGAATGGTGCCATCCTGGCAGCCAGCCGCGATCAGCTTGCCATCACGGCTGTAGGTGCAGCAGGTGGGCATGACCCGCTTGCCCTGCAGTGAGCGTGGCTTGAACACCGCTTTGTGCTTCTTCTCTGAGTTCAGATCCCAGGTGCGGACCGTCCTGGGCAAGAAGATGCATAGATTAGAACCAAACAGTCACTGCCAGAGGGGTGGGGACGAGATGTGGGGGACAGTGGGGGCAGATGTTTGGGTCCACAGGAGAGATGTAACATTACCTGTGTAAGGTACACACAGAGCCCTAACGCCGCACACAGAGCCTTAAGTAACCAAAAAAATACAAGTCCTTTGGCATTATATTAGTTTATTGATTTTTATGAAATTGAGTTCTCCCTTGTGAGGACTGGAGAAATGTCCCCACAAGGTATAATCAAGATACTGCTCAAGAGGAACAGGGTAATACTGCGAAGATTGATTGGGGGAAAAAAAAACGTAGTTCTCAGAAATCCCATGAACTTTCTGAAAATGTTTGATATTTCTTATTTTCCACAACTCCTCTAGGTCTGGAAAACGTGATTTCTTAATTTTTCCAGGATTCCCATGACCATAGGAACCCAGCCAGTCTTCAGCTCTCCACCTGCTGAACAGATCAGGGCAGAAAGGCTCCTCCGCCACAGAGTGCTGCTCATGTAAGCAGAGTGCCGAGGCCCCAGAGGCCAGGGGTCAGCGGTCAAGAATCTGACCAAATTCAGTCAATCTGTCCAGATGGGACTTCAAAGAGGTCACAGTGCCTTAACACCTCTGCCGATGTCCTCATCAGGCCGGGTTAATGCTCTGTGCCTTCTCCGATCACCAATGGGGACGGCCGGGCAGAGGTGACCTCAGACAGGGCTGGGGAGCACAGACAGGGGAGCGGGCAGAGGTTCGAGGCGCTTCAAGGAGCAGGTGACCCCGCAGCGTCAGAGGTCCTGCCCGGCTCACATGCTCAGAGCGGGGCCCCCAGCTGTCCACATGGGGCCCGGCTGTCCCAGCACCTGTTCCGGCAACACGCGTGTTTGCCCTTTGACCACCCATTCATGTCAGGTTCTCCTTTCTTTTCAAAACACAGGATCACTTTTCAAAAAGTGGCCCGTCTCTCTCAAACAGACACTAAACTGGTGTCACACCCAAATCACCCATCGCCCCCAGATCCCAGCGGCAGGCAGCTGGAAGAGGGCCGCCACCCCCACAGGCAAGCCAACAGAGTGGGATTCCACAGGCAGCCGCTTGTGTTTAGGACCTGCTGGGGGGGCTGCGGAAGGTGTGACAGCCATTTTCTGTGTAGAGTAGCATTGTGCTGCAGTCCAGATCGAAAAATTGCGCAGTCTGCCCAAACCCCTCAGTACCAGAGCATGGGAGGTCTAGACCATATCACCATGGTGACATCCCATGATGTCACAGCTTCAATCAAGCACTTCCACCTCCAAACATCCCAAACTCCCACCCCAGTTCCTCAAACCGCTGCTTGACCGTTCAGTGACATTTTTATGCTTCGTCAATTTGTCTTTTACAAAGAAACACGGGACTGTGGTAATAATCCTGCACATGGAGTGTTTGCAAAGTGAGGTTACTGAGTGGTCATCAGACAGCTTCCAGAACCGGGGGGGGTGAGGATCAGGAGCTCATCAATACACAGCTAGTGTCCAGGAAAAAGCCATCCGTCTGTCAGGATGCAGGGAGGGGCCAATTCACCAGAAGGTCCACTGACCCCAGATCATCAGCGGGCGGGGGGGTGGTGGGGGAGTTTGCTCAGGAGGTTTCAGCCCCACCAGAGACGTGAATCTTGCTTAATTTAACTTTGTTAAAAATAGCGCACAAAGCCTCCACATCCCACCAAGACTCCCATCAGACAGAGCCCAGGAAGCAAAGCCATCCCCCCCCCCCCCCCCCAGGGAAGACCACCCTAGGAGCATGCCCACAGGATGCACTTCCCCAGGGTCCCTCGGCGTCCGCTGCTGGAGAAAGGCACGCAGCAGGGACGGGTCCAGGGACTGTGACCGGTCTGAAAGGTGCCCTTGTTCCCCCCTCCATGGCTACTCCGTTCCCATAGTGCCAGCCCCTGGGAAACCACTTGCTTAATTGGCTTAAAGAGTAAATGGGTGATTCAGGAGGAGAGCAGACAAAACCCGAGCGGACAGACGAGCCCCTATTCTCAGCTCTGCCGGGCCACCGCCAGCTCGCATTCACCTGGCAACAGCAGCGTGGCACTCTGAATGGGTCGCCCCAGCGGAAGAAGGGCCCCCAGGCCTGTGTGTGGCTTCACAACAAAGCCACCCCAGCATTTTATAGGGCGCTCAGCCCTGTAGGAGGAGGGCGTAAGTGCTCTCTACTGAAACGGAGTTCTGCCCTCCCCCCCCCCATCAGCTGTGCATTGCTGCCCCCTGCAGGCAGTTAGATTAATAACACCACAAATTCAGAGGAGGCGATGTTAAGTTACAGGTATTGAGAGGAGCTAAAGATTATTGGACTGAATGTACCAGACTTCATAAAGAGGTGAAAAGGTCAGTCGGGAGCCACAAGCTAAACCAACTTTCTGTTACAGATGAAAACACCATAATCACCATAGTTTAATAGCAGGGCTGCAAACACATACATAAGCTCTCCCTTAGGCAGAGGCATGTGTTACCCCGCTTACCCGTCATTGGAGCAGGTGAGGAATTCCTCCTTGATCTTGGGATGCCAGCAGCCGCCGTTGAGCATGGCTGTGTGACCCTGTGGAGGAAAGGTCCAATCAGCAGGCAAGAGATAGGCCACGCCTCCAATAGTCAGTAACCAGCATCTGCAGCTTGGATCAACCCACTTTAAGCAGGGGTGGGTAGCTAGCGTGCAAGGGCCAGCCAACCCACCCCCGCCCCACCCCCCAAGTCAGACCTACAGCCAACACTAGACAAGACCGAGACAGCACTGCAATGGAAGCTGGAGAGTGTCAGTAGAGACAAACAACTTTAATAAGGAGGATGGAGAAGGGACTAGCAGCATAAGGAGCCAAAGCACAGAGGACCCCGGGGGTCTCCCCCCCCCCCCCCCCAGCGGCCAGGAAGCGGTCATTGGTTCCTGGTTCAGCTACAGGGAAACCAAGCCGGAGCTCAGAGAGGCAGCCAGGAAGCCTGAAGCTTCCCTGGAGAGCAACAGACAGGTTAAAAAAAGATGGGCGGGACAGTGCGGACCCTCGCCAAGCGCAGGGGGGGCCCCAACCGTACCCCTCACTCTAATTAGAGTCGCTTCACCAGGCACCAATTCACTGCACAGAACAAGAGCGCAAATTGGCGATGACTAAACAAAAACGGACTGAGTCCCAGATGACTGGGCAGCTGGAGGAAGTGGAGTATTCTGGGGGGGGGGGGGGGCTCTCAAACCCAGAGCCCAGTCACCGAACCTGCAAACAGCCCCCACTGTCAGTCAACCAGCCTAGTCACGCCGTCAGGTATTACTGTGCGCTGTTGTTCATGTGACATGGCCTACCACAGCCTGTAGGGGGGGGACCAGCCTGCGACTTTTTACATAAAATGGCCTGCCACTGGAGCTCACAGGGGGTGCGAGTCATCTTCTACGATTGGTGTACTTTACCTCATACAAGTTCACCGGTGGGCGCTACACCAGCATTAGCTAACCACTAGTGCTGGTAGCCATAGGAGGGTAAGCTGCTGCTATAGATGACAGCAGCCTTAAACGAGCTTTCCGCTACAATCAGAGAGCGTCAGCCTGTGCATCCCAATGTGTGGGATGCTGAATTAGGGCCAGAGGGCAGCAAAAATGGCCGGCCCACCTCCCAGTGCCGTGCAGGGTGGAGGGTGAATCACTCACAGCCACAGGGCAAAGCAACGGGAATGCAGAAGAAAACTTGGACATCCTCAGAGCAGGACGACTCGGGGCTGCCTACCTTGGTGTTGGCCATGTCCACGATGTACTGGTCCCCCTTAATACACTCCATGACCTGGAAGCCGTCTCGGTCCAGCACCTTGGCCTGGGCATTGCCAGCCACCACCAGAATGACATCACCGGTGATACTGTACTGCAGGGCCTTGATCTGGTGACTGACACGGAAAGGCAGTCATCGCCACCATCGCCATCACAACTGCCACAATTACAACAATCGGTATCACAGTCACCACTATCACGATCACCATCACCGCTACCAGCACAACAATCACCATGACGACCGGCATAATCACCACAAGCACAAATCACAACGATCACCATTGCGATCATCACTGCGTCACAACTGCCCCCCTCAAATCCCTCTGCACAGTATAACAGTGCACACACAGTGTGAGGTCCTAATGCTCTCGGGCTCAGCGCGACTCCCCGGAACACCCCGCCCGTCGTTTCAGGGGAGTCCCAGTCCCCAGGCCAAGCGTGAGGTCCAGGTAAGTACCACACGCTCCATTTGCCTCCCAGCACCCCCTCTCCCCTGCTAATGTGCCATGCAGTTCTGCCTGTGTGACCCAGCAGTGCCGGCACTGCCCGGCCCATTAACTCCCGAAAGCCTTGCTGGGATCCACATGGGAGCAGCGCTCCGCCAAGCCACCCACCCAGTGCTCCCCTTCCGGTCTTGGTTTTCACTGCTGTGACGGGGAAGAATGAGAGCTGGGTGAAACGGCATCCCCTAAAAAAGGGGAACTTACCACTCGCATGGCTGCAGCGAGCGGAAAGCTTGCAGGGACGCATCCATGCCAGCGAAGTCCCAGAACTTCACCTCGTAGTCGTAGCCCCCGGTTACCAGCCGGGCCCCTGAAGGATCCAGAGCGAGGGCTGAAACCTGGGCCGGGACAGAGGGCTCAGCTGGGAACGGAGGTCACGCTTACTCACAGCACACGGGCAGAGCTGCTAACAAGTGTGGACATACAGTATGACAGAGAGCAAGCCATGGCGCCACCTACTGCTGGGCTTAGCAGGGCCAGCAGGGTGGAGAGAGCGCCACCTGCTGGAGACTGGCTTGATTAGCAGTGGGGGAGGGGCCAAGACTTACCGTCTTACCGCCGTGCTGCAAGGTGATCTCATGTGTGTCCGGAATCCTCTTCACTGGGTTCTGTAAATAGTGGGGTAAGCAGATGATTAACTAAGCTATGGGTTCAGCTGAAAAGAGCAGACCTCATAGGCCCCAAACTTTGACAGAAGGCTCTACAACCACCCCCCACAGCACAGTGACCCAAGACACTGGGCGTGTCTGCAGTGCTACCACGACTTCTGTTATATCCACCTATTCTGTCTCAAGCAGTTACAGCCCAAGACAGCCTGGGCTGAGATCATCCACTTCTGCAGGTCCAACCTCTGATGGACAGTAAGGTAGAAGCTGCCCAGACAAGCAGGGGGTTAAAAAGGTTAAGCTGGTTTGGGCAGTGATGAGGGCAGGTGCCCCCAGGGAGATCCCAACTTATATTGGCTGAGGCAGCTAGGACCACCTCTCAGACGCTGCTCAGAGATGCTCCGTTTGCTGCCTTGATAAATCTCACACTTCACAGGCCCAGCAGTTCTCAATCTGGCTTAAGTCAGGTGATGAACGGGGTCTAGTCAAAAATCAGTCACCTTCCCAGCCTTACTTGGCCAATCTATGGGATGCTTTGATGCATGGGAAGAGGTAACTGTCTCTATACATTTCATAGCCTTTTCAACTGCTGCTGACTTCTCCAACAGTGTTTGAAGAAGTTATTTTATGAAAACGAGCAGCAGATCTTAGAGAATTTACACCATCTGCAAGTCGGAAAGGTCACAGAAATTCATCACTGATAACTGCAGCCTACACCATCACTTTTCATACCCCTCCTTCGCTCTTGATTCGGAACAGTTTATGATGCCCATTACTAATCCATCCACTGGCCCATTCATCTGGTCAGCGGAGCTACTCCCATCTCATCCCACAAAACCCATGTAAAACCAGCCTTGATACTCTGCCCATTCTCGATGTTTTTAGCTTGTGTGCCTTATTGAGTGGAGGTCATGTTTCAGCCTTTGTGACCTGAGTGATGTCACACAGCACATGGCAGCCTGTACTTCTGGAGATTCCGTTCACACTGCAGTTTGAAAAATGAAGATACTTGATACCAAAGTATTTCTGGAAGTCTCCTCTTCAATCTGACACATATCTCATGCAGTTAATTTATACTGTCTTCTCTCCACATGCTTCTTCCATCTTTGTTGGCTGTTGGCCACAAAACATTCCACTGAACGGCGATCACGGTTTTACAGTTTTGATTGCCTTCCATCCCACTAACAAGTGCTTTACCATTCTGTTTACTTTTGCTCTCTAAGGTCCTTTTTGGCTGATTTTAGTAGTAATAACTGTCAGCGTAATAATTCACGGCTTCATGTTATACTCCAAACAAGAAGAACGAATACAAAATTGTGAGCATGCTCCATTTTTAAACGGTCTGTTCTTAAGTGGAGATTCGGCAGGATTGAAAATATCGGTCTGAAGAGAAGATACGAGTGAAATACACACTTAGCTAATAATTCTGCAGGGAGTGTATAATCACAGCGCCAGCTGCAGAGTTTACACCCTGTGAGCAGTGTTCCAGGGAGATATCTAACAGGCAGTCCTCTGGGACATAACACCATTAGCTGACATGAGGCAAGAGAAGGATGGGGGTCATCCCATACCAAATCACCCAGGGGGTCCCAGGTCACCCCTATAGGTTCCCCGATAAAAAATTCAGATGCTCCTATACCAAACTTATGGGGAAATTCCAAATATTAGGTCTGTATCTCTAACAGTCCTGAAACTACAGCCTTTCAACATTTAAATTTTATGCGTTTTGCCGACTCCGTTTTGTTCCAGCTCCCAGCATTCATAGCTCCCTCGGTGCGGCCTTGAAACTGCGAAGAGGGCCAACTTAGCCCATAGAATTCAATAATGTAATCAGATCAATCATTTTCATGTTTTTTTTTTTTTACCATGTAAGCTTCTGCGTCCAAAGATGATCTGACAAAAATCTGGTGTTATGAGTTAAGAATGAGCTGCTATGCTTTTTGATGCTGTACAAATTCAACCAAAACACAAATATTTACATTGTTCAGTTTCAGAATTACCACAAAGACTTATTTCAAGAACAATACATGGCAAATGAGTGAAACTGATGGTTAACTGCCCACGTGGTCAAACGACAACGAAAATAAGCAATTGTGAAAATTGAGCACATTTAAAAAAATTATTCTAGCAGCCTGAATAGCAGTAATACATATGGTTTCCACATAAACATGAAACATAAATGACAGGAAAGAAAAACTCTGAGTGCTTTATCTATCTGTGTGAGAGGCTCTCCAATGTCACGTTGTTTGGAATTTTCAGAGGGTGACCTGGGAAATTTTTCCTCAGGCTGGGTGATTTGATATGGAATGACTCATGGGGATTATTGAAGTTTCAGCCTTTGGTATTGTGCTGCCCCCGTGTGGAGGATCATACAAAGTCTTCAGAACACCTACTGCATGTTAGAAATGAGGTGCTGGGCTCTTGACAAAGAGACAGGTAATCTATGGCACCAGTGCACCAAAGCAACACGACAGAAAGCAGGTATGACCGGAAGGGTCGTCTGCTGGACACGTATCCCACAATCCTCTTCCCGATTAACTCACATCATCCTCTTCGTCACTCATATCCTCATCATCATCTGCTGTGCTGCCTCTATATCCTGGAGGCAGTGGAGGCCCCACGGGAGCTTCATCATCCTCATCCTCATCCTCACTCTCATCCACACCTGCCCCAGGAGGGACAGGGGGCCCTATAAGCTTGGAGTCTGAATCGGAGTCAGAGCCGCTGCTGTTCTTTGGTGCCTGCCTACAGAGACAGAGACATTACTCCAAAAAGCCAGAAGATGGCAGCAAAGGGATCCTGCTAATCAAGGTATCCTCGGCACACGCTGCATTGGACTGTAATCATAATTAAAAAAAAACGTAACGAAGAGGGGAGCAGGACCTTACCTGGGGCCGGAACTGGGAGGTGTGTTTCCACTGGGCCCGGAGCCGGCCGCCATTTCCTGCTCAACCTCCTGCTGCCTTTCCTCTGAGCAGCATACATATATACACACACACCGCCGTTAGATAAACTCTCATACGTGTGTACAGGGATACACACAGACACAGAGTTTTTGTCAAGGGAAAAGTGATCACAAGAAACTGTTCTGTAAAGCTCAGTAATGTTTATACAGGGGATACCGCTAGTCTGGTAGAAAGACTCTCAGCCCACAGAAGCTGCTCACCCAGGACTCGCTGACTCCTTTCTATGGCTGTCCGCCGGGTCTGCTCAAAGATGGCATCCAGGTCAAACGTGCGAGCCTTCTTTCCTGGATGGACAGAAAAATAGAAAGAACTGTGAGGCAATGGTAAAGTCCCATTTTATGCGTTTCAAATTTTGAAAAATGATCGTGACATACCGAAGCCGGAGAAGCCCATAACAGCCGAGATATCACTGTCATTGCTGGTGCCCTGGGAGGCTGAAGGACCAGAACGAGGAAAAAAGACAAAAACTTACACCCAAATAACAACAAATCTGCTCCTTGACTTAAGAATTACTCCTTTAACCATGACTGACTGCAGTCTGAAAGCAGGGCTGTCAACTTTGGGCATCTGGTTGGAGTGAGATTTCCAATTAGAGATAAGTCTGCACACTCATTTACATGCATGTAAAAGTTTCATTAGCTCGCAAATAGTGTGTAGGGTTTCCTAACTATCCCAACGCTTTAGGTGTAGCTAATGTTAGGTCTCTAATGGAATAGGATAGATTTACCGTAAGACTTCCTGCGTGAGTCTGAAAGCGTGAGTGTCCTGGTGAAAGTATGCAAAGACTCGACAAGCAGAGCCAAGAGCGAGACGAAACCGGGTAAAATTACATACTGCGATTTGTAATTGAATAAATCAGTCTGTGCCTAAACTCCAGGCAGGTGTGCATATAGTCTACTGACAGAGGGTAAAAAGAGAATTACAGACAACATCCAGCTCTGTAGCTCAATAACGGTAAATATAATAGAAAAACTACAACAGCCTCCGGATAATATATTTGGCCAGCTAATGTACGAACACCATAAAGCTAGAAAATGAATTCAAAAAATATTTCTCACCTTCGCGGCTTTCCATGTTTCTAAACTCACGGCGACCAACCAGGATGTTTGTGAACTGAGCCACTGCAAAGAGGGAATCAAGCAGGCAGAAAGCAGCCGCTGCCATCTAGTGATCGGGAGGTGAACTGCACGCTGTTCATATACTGTACCAGTCATGTAACTGTTCATTCCTCCGCTGATTGGAATGAACCACGGATTGATCAGTTTGTTTGTATATATTTGTGCAGTTCAAGTGAAACAACTTTTACATGTCCGCTCCCACCAACGCTTTTTATAATAAAACGAAGTAATTAAAACGCAAATGAAATAAATATGAAATGATCAAATGTGAAATGAATTCTTATAATGCCAATTAACGTAAACTTGGATTATGTTCTGAAATAATTTAATTAATCGTATTTGTTTATGTCATTTGATTCTTTGTGGGAAGTTTCTGATGTGAAAGGAAGTTTTTAAAATCCATTTAGAAAAGAGAATATTGAAGATCTGCTCCTATCAAGTGACTCACAAAACAGTAATAATAATCATCAATCCCTGTGGGGAAATTCTTTTCTCCTAACCCACTTTCTTCCCATCACACACAGACACATGTACAGGTGACAGCAAGCATGGCAGCTCAAGGGTCCACAGATACGACTATTCTGCCCAAGCGCAATGGAACGGTGATGACTTACGAACCATTATATTGTGGATGCAGCCTTCAATCAATACAGGTTGGCACAGAGAACTGAATCATTGACGGTTTGGCTGTCACCTTGATCAGTGCATACACCAGTAGGTTCTCATTTTTCTATAATAATAGTATGTGGGTGGGTGGGGGGGGGGGCAGAGTTTTTCTTTCCACCCTACTTGGGAGTTTTTGTTTCCTCTCCTCCGTTGTCATCTGACCTTTTCTTTCCTTTTATTCATTTTGTCCTCCTGTTCCCTGTCTTTGCATTATTGACAATCACACCCATGTGAAGCACCGTGGGTCGACTCCGAGTGAAAGGCACTATAGAAAAAAGTATAAAAAAGCCCGGCTCAAACCAGCGACCTTACAATCATAGACACGGGGGTTTAGTCCATTGAGTCACATGCTATCACCCAAAAAGGGAAGTGAATTTAAAAATCTGATGCAGGAATGGCTTAAAAGTTATATTTATTAAACACATAGTGCGCATAAAAAGCAAGGTAAATCAAGTAAGTCTGCAGAGTACAGGCTGGCTTCCTGGACGTGCGATCAGCCTGACCCCTCTCCTGCCAGCAAGCTCTCCACAGCAGCCCAGTCCAGCTTACTGAGGATGCTTCCTGTACTCTCTGAAACGCTATCCAGCTCGATTCCGGCCTCCATCCCAGCTGCCTTGGCCGAGTCCGTCCACAGGCGCTGGGCAGTGGGGCAGAGAGCACAGGGGTGTCAACATACGTTGCTGCACTTAATACACTCAGTATGGCATTAAACAAATGGGTCAGGGCTCAAAGCAAACACATGGGGCCCCTCACAGAACAGACATAACATAAATAACACAGGAACAGATGCGTCTGTGCCGCTGTGTAAGCCTGTACCTGTCCCCAGTCCAGGCTCTCCAGCCCCAGGAGCCTCCGGATCTCCAGGGGGGGCTCCCAAGGGCTCACCACATCCCGGTCCTCCATGTCCTTGGGGCTGTCACCGCACCGGTCTTCACCTCCAGCTCCCGGCACACTGTGGGGTTGCGGGTCCGGCCGCGTCCTGCCCCGGATCGCTGCCTGCACCCTGCCTGTGCAGTCTCGCGTGCGCGTCAGCATGCCCCGCCGCGTAACCTGGGACAGACGGTCGCTAGGGAGGGCTTTGGCTGTCACCCCCAGGAACAGGAACGTACCGGAAAGATCAAGGCATGGGCTAGTTAGTTAATTTCTCAAATCGTGTGGGAGAATATTCCTGAGTGGAGCGAAAACCCACCAGGTCTGTGCAGGCCCAGCCTGCTGGCCCGCGAGGCCTGAGCCTCGGTCACCCTGGCTGGGGAAGACAGCGAGCGGAGCCCTGCTGGGGACTTGTGACTCCTCCCTGCTCTCCCAGTGGATTTACTCCTGTTTCGCAGCCCCACCCTGGAACACATCAGTGCAAATCACACCGCAGCTCCGCCTCCACTGGTTTAGCAGCCAATCAGTAACCTAGGCTACTCCTGACCTGGTGCTGCTACGAGTGCTGTTCTGTGTTGGGGGCGGAGCCGGAGAGGACACGGGCAGAGCCTGTGATGTGGTGAGCAGGTCCGCCATTAAGTTGCAGGCCTCCTGAGCTCTCTGACTGTGGTGCTGCAGCAGAGCCGCCCTGTGGGAACAAGGATTATGTGACCATCTGCAGAGCACAGCTTGCATGGACTGGCACGTTTCCCCATGTCTGAGGAGCCTGATACACGTTAATGCGATCTTACCTGTCCTTCTCTTCTTTGACCTTTTTGCTGAACGTGATATCCCTGGATGTTGGCTTCTGAAAAGAAAAGACGCAACAGAAGATGCAAAGAATGTTTAATTAACCGCAGCAAGAGGCTGGGTGTGTTGCTAGGGGGCACCGGCGAGGTCCCAGGCCGAGCATGTCTCCTCATATCAGCCGCGCTCTCTAAGCCCAACTCTCACCAGGGTTGTGGTGCCTCTGAAGGGTTTGCGCTCCTGCTCCATTCGCTCCTCCCTTTGTTTTCGGTACTCCGCCAACCGCTCCCTCTGTCTGCTCCTCATCCACACCTGTACCTCCTGCTGCTCCTCCTCTGCCCGACTTGACTGCGGCACCCCCTGCCTGTGAGAGGAACCACAGTGTCTGAACAAGGCACAGCACAGTATCAGCACAGAGACAGGCCTGCGTTCTGCGGTCCGAGCCGGAGCTACTGGCACGTACCTTCTCAGCCTGGCAGCCTGCGTGTGTGACAGACCCAGGCTCGTCGCCGACATGGCCCCGTCCCGCAGCAGCTCCCCAAGGATGTCCCCCACGTCGCTGAGCCCCGACAGGTTTAGGGACTCCCCTGGCCGCCTGGTGCTGGGCAGGGGGGTTACGGGTGGCACGGTGAGTTGGTCAAAGTGACGAGCCCCAGTGCCGTCGATTCCGGCCTCTATGCCATACCGCCACTTACCGTCCAGGGCCAGTCGCCATGGCGCCCAAGTCTGCAGGAGGAAACGGCAGATGGACGAGGTGAGGAGGAGAGTAGGAGAGCAAAGGCACAAAATGCAGATGCCCGACGAGCGTGACGGGGCCGGCTGCATGAGCGCGCTCCCAGTGACGCAGCACTACCAGCACGGGGGGTCAGCTTACATGTCAGGCACACATTCAGCAGGGAGCTGTCACTCTGCAGGACACTCAACACCGCAGAGCCTGTATCTTCATTTGATGGTTCCCGTATCGAAGGTGTCAGTTTGTACTGACAGGCAGTTAGACATAAAGATCAAGAGAGGGACACAGGCTGGGGTTACCCTGCAGGGAGGGCGGTGACAGGTAGGTGGCGCCATCCACAGCAGCAGGCAGCGGAGAGCTGCAAAAGCGTGTCCTTGCGTCTGGGGGACCAGTGACCAGTGCAGGGACATCAAATTCGGCTCCATAGCCTTGATGACCCTCCTCCTCTTCCTCTACCTCTTCATCTTCTGGGTCTATGTGCCTTGGAGTCTGACTCACTCTGGAGGCTGACACAGGGGACCGGGGGATTCTAGTCATCACTGGACCCTCATTATGAACAGCAAGGCTGAGAGCACGTGGGGGGGGGGGGGGGGGGGGCGGGGGGCG
>JAODUD010000117.1:20311062-20344367 GCA_026784285.1 Stomatorhinus walkeri
GGGTAAGGGACAGGCAGGGGTCAGGGGGGAGGGGCAGAGACACACCTGCACGGGGTGGATGAGGCCCTGGTTCAGCGTGAGAGCGATGACGTTGAGGGCAAAATGGCGCACACTGGACTGTGTGTGGAAGAAGGCCTCCAGCACCTGCTTCAGGTACAGCTGCATGATGGAGCTGCTCATGCCCGATGAGATGTCCCCCATCTCCTTCAGGTCCTCCTGCTTCGACAGCTTCTTCCCTGAGGGGTGAATCATCCCGCCAAGGTGGTCACACAAAGCGAACGTGTGTGTGCGTGTTCGTATGTGTGTATGCGTGTGTGCTCGCTCACACTCGCGGTCGGCCTCCTGCATCCGCGTGTCCTCCTCCTGCAGGTACGTTTGCAGATTCTTCAGCACCTGGATCTTGAGGTTGATGGAGCTGCTTTCAGACAGGATGCCATTGTACAGGCTCTTCACATCCTGAGCGAACATCAGGTCTGGGTACTGGATGAACAGAAAGCCTGGAGCCGGGGAGATGAGCATGTTCAGAGATGGAAATACACACCCCCAGGCTGCCTGGGGAAGCCAGGTATGAGGAGGGACCCACGGCATATGCCTGCTTACCCAAGCCAATAATGGCTTTGGTCTGCACCTCCTCATCCTCGTGCCTGGTGAAGTACAGAAGCAGCTCCAGCACCTTATCCTTGATCACCACCTGAAGGGAGCAGGTGAACATATGTGAACACAGGTAACAGAGGCATGATGCACAAGACGAGACAAAACACAGGGCAGGACACAGAGGCCGACACTGCTCTGGCCATGTTGCCACACCTTGGTGCCACCCTTGAACTCCTCCTGGTCAAAATCAAAGTGACGGCACAGCGCCCCCACTGTGAAGAGAGAGCGTAGCAGCGCGGGTTTGTTGGAGACCAGGACCATGCTGTTTGGGTCCTCCTGGTGCTGGGCCTTCAGCTTGGTCAGTACACCTGCAGATGACGGGAAGAGATGAAGATTACTGACTAGGGGACTTAGTGCTCAACACAGAGCCTCCAAATCACAAGAACATAAAAAACAATCAAAAATCAAACTTGACGATGGATCTGGCATGCCTGGTACTGATATCCATGTCCCACCGGACTGGCTTCCACACACATCTTACCGTAGTAACGATTGAAGCAGGCCCACACAAACTTGTAGTTGTGAGTGACCTTGTTGACCACAGCCCCAAGACAGCTCACACAGTGCTGGACAACCTGAGAGAGAGAGAGACGAAAAATGACCACTTGTCTGACAAAGACAGAGACACACACAGACAGACACACACCTCGGACCGGGAACACACTTACCGTCATGCCATACTTGATGGTGAGCTTCATCAAGTCCTCCTCAATGGTGGCGAGGAAGGTCTCGCTAGGGTGCTCCATCAGTGGAACAACCAGCTCCAAGATCTTGGCCACATTACAGATCACCATAAAGTCGCTCTGAGTCTGAGGAAGGGGCACCACTGCTTAGACCAAAGGACCAGCTGTGACTTCACAGACACAAGCTGGATGCATAGGTACCTATTGTCCCTTTATGTTGCTTCATCCAGTACCTCCACTTGACAACCACAAGAGGGCGCCATATTACCAATTTTTAAAATGATCCAAAAAGTGTTCCAGCACACCCAGGGATAGACAGGACTACATACACAAAGTAACAGCACACAGAAAAGAGAGCCAATCAGCTTTGACGACTGGTGGTTGGCGGGTCGCGACTTACGTTGCATTTGGTGGTGAGGTAGGGCTGCATGGTCATGGCATGCTTCACCATCAGCTGGGCACGGATCTTACTGAACAGGTACAGAGTGGTGATACATGCCACCAGACGGTTCGAGTTCACACCCCTGTTCTCCGAATCTGGGTTTAGAGGAAAAGGCCAGTCAAAGAGGAGAAA
This sequence comes from Stomatorhinus walkeri, assembly GCA_026784285.1. Classification (NCBI taxonomy): domain Eukaryota; kingdom Metazoa; phylum Chordata; class Actinopteri; order Osteoglossiformes; family Mormyridae; genus Stomatorhinus; species Stomatorhinus walkeri. Next base: position 20,312,974 of record JAODUD010000117.1, read on the forward strand.
TGGGCAACCGCACACACAGCCTCTACCTACTGATGGCCAGCTGTGGCGTACCTGCTAGCGACTCCTCGTACTTGAGGATGTGCTCCACCAGGTTGTCTACCAACTGCACACAGGCCTTCATGGCCGGTTTGTAGGAGGCATCTTCCTCCGACTTCAGGAGCTGCGGCAGAGAGAAACAGGGAAGTGTCTTAGGAGCCAATCTTACACCTTCTAATTGACACAGGTAAACCCCGCTCCAAGTAGATTACAAATCTCACCCCCAGTAGACAGTAGACCCACCCCCCCCCACTCAGAAAAGGCTGAGCACCAACCAACAAGACCTCCACAAAGAACCAATACAAAATACTTACGTTTTGGAGAAGCTGTTCAAACCAATCATAACCTGTGTCTTTGCAGGCTGATACCTGGGAAAGAGTCCAAAAATTAGCGACCCTAACTAACCCCATATTTCTACCTACACTCCTGGGAAGGAGGAGATGCTAGAATCCTCAATTTTAATGCAACCATACTCTCCTGAAGCAGCAGGATAACACCGTGGCTTTGATCAACACTCACCACGTCAGTAATGTTGAGTATCTTCCTAGTCATGGCCTCCTTGTCGTGGTTGGGCGTTGGCGTGAACCACAGCTTCTGAAAAGTTTCGTTCACCAGTTTCTGTTGGAAAAATGAAGCTTAAATTAAGCCAGATGACCTGCAGAAACATCATGTCTAGTTCTACCCATCCTCATTTCTTAACCCCAGAAAGAAGAGTACCATGCATGCAGCACAGCCCTGACACAGTGAACATAACAAACCTTAATGCCCTCTTCATCGTTGACCCTGCGGATCATCTTCACACACATCTCAGTGATCTTGCTGAAGGTGGGCTGTTCCAGGCAGATGTCCCTCAGGATCTTGATCACCCTCTTCCTCACGCTGATGCCCGTGTCCTAGACAGAGTCAAAAGAGATAAGAATCAAATGAAACATCATCTACTGTGAGACTTCCTGTTAGCATGGAGGGCCTCTTGCTTCTCCAGATAAACTTTCAGCTGAGAGCAGCCCACTAGGGCAGGACTTGTCCAGCCAGCCCACACCTCCAGACCAGGCTAGGCCACACTTCAAGCCCTAGCAAAAAGGCACAATGGGCACAACGCACCAGGATCCTCTCGATGAGCATGTCGTAGTACTGCTCAGTGAGCTGGGGCCGGCTCAGGACAAAGCGGCCCAAGAGCTCCACGGCGGCCTCACGCACGCTGGTCGAGTTGTCCATCAGCCGGCCGTGGACACCTCGCTGCATATCCAGCTGGGGGAGAGATCGCACATGCCAACATACATTAGTAGAGCCCCTCCTAAACATTCAGTCAAAGGACCAGAGGCGGGCTGAGGTACTGACTCGAGCTAAAATGCTAGGATCCACCGCTACCACTTCGGACAGACATTTCATAGCCTTGGTCCTGACAGCAATGGCACTCTCCCCCAGGACACGAAGGATCTGCGTAGAGAGAGATGACAGGGCCCACCTCAGCCACCTGGACAAGGGTCCAATGCAGTAGCAGCTGGCTAATCAGAAGCCAGAAACACACCCGGCCCCTCACCTGCGTCAAATAAATATCGAAGCTCTGAGCGAACGGCCTCATGGAGGCCAGATAGCGGACGATGAGGCAGGCGTCGTCGTAGTCCACCGTGTCCGAATTCATCCTGCAGGAAGAGAACCCCAAGGTGGGGTGGTCAGTCAACAGAATTACTACACCCCCCCCACCCATCACAAACAAGGCAGCTTCTTGAGGGTGGCACACTCATACAGCCATGGGTGGGAGGGGTGCAGCCTGGCATGGACACCAGAGCCTTGTGTAGACAGGTAGGCCCACCTGAGAGTGCTAAACTGTGAGGGTATGGTCTTGATGACAGAGCGCAGGAACTTCTTGCGTGCCTCCGCTTTCTGCATGATCTCCCCTGTGGCCTCCACCTCCTTAGCATGGTGCGGCCCCTCAGACGAGTCATCCTCCTTCTGGTTCTGAGTCTTCATGGCTTTCTCGGTCTCTGTGGTGGTATCCCGGAACCATTGCGCGATGTAGAACTTCCGGGAGAACTACATGAAAGAATCGACAGGCCCTTGTCAACAGTGGCATCCTACCTCCATCAGCTACAACCGGCCCCTGCCCATATGGGCCCACACTGACCATAAGCGATGGGTCCGTCTCCATGTTCGCCTGCAGGTATTCCAACAGGCTCTTCTGTAGCTGCTGGGTCTCATCAGTCCCAGAGGTCTGGGGAATGAGAGACAGGTCAGCATCATGGTGACAGAGATGGACCTCTACTGCACTTAGTGTAATGCTTTGTGTTGTGTCCTGCGCCTCCCAGTGCCCATGGGTGCTCGCCCACCTCCTGGAGAATGCGGTCAATCGATCGCTGGTCCATCTTGCTGGTGACTGCATCCTTGCGGAGCCGGGCGGCCACCGTGCCTAGGTAGTCCAACGAGGCCACCCTCAGGGCCATCTCCGTCTGCTTGTTGCTGAACTGGTGCACCTGGAGAGCCAAGGGCAGCGAGGGTTTACAGGATGAATCATGTGGCAAAATGGGATGGGAGCTCACATTGGAGGCCTGGCAAGGCGGGGCTCACCAGCAGCCGACCCAGGAGGCTTAGCAGCAGCTCTGCTGCTGGCCACTCGGGCTTGTTCACCGTGGACAGGAGATCCTGCACAAAGTTCTCAAAGAGAGGCCGGTAGTCCTCTTCTCCTTGTTTACTCCCACACCTGAACGTGCCATGGGTAAAAGATGGAGAAGGATGAGTCACGACCCGGATGAAAGCGAGACAGTCCTCAGGAGACGAGCGACCCTTACTTCTTAAGGAAGACAGACAGGAAGTTCTGGGCAGTCCTCATGGCAGTCTCGTAGGAGTTTGTGATTATGACATCATGATCCACCTGGAGAAAACATCGGCCAACACTTCAAGGTGGGCGAAATTCAACTCAAAATCCATTGATGGCTCCCATAAAAATGTGAGAAACCTGACAGGAAGCCCAACCTTCCATCCATGTCACTTGACCCTTGAGAAGGTGATCAAAACAGAGACCTAGGGGGGTCTGGGGGGTAGGCTCTCACCTTCTTATCAAACTCATCCTCCATGCCGTTGTCCTTGTCACAAGGTAGGTGGACGACACACTGGATGAGCTGCAGCACCAGAGCGGTCACCATCTGGATGTACATGGGCTCCCCGTCCACGTCGCTGCTGTTCAGCCTGGAGAAGACAGCAACGTGCCCATGGTCAGGCTCTGTGTGCATCCATTACTCTGTGATGGACATCACCTGACAGGTGGCACATACCGGAAGTTTCTGAGACTGCGTTTGCTAGTGGGCAGCCTGGCCAGAGATGTGAAGATCTCTTCCAGGATCAGCTGTCTGTGCTTCTCATAGCGAGAAAACACCTAGGAGAGACGGGGTGGGCATGGTCAAAGAAACGTGGAGGGCATCCACGGTGAGGGGCATTTGGATGGATAGGTCAGCATTTGTAAACCACACTGCGACAGTGTGGATGTTTGTCCGCTTCCTCATGCTCACCGCGGTCACCAGCTTGATGGCACAAAGCTGCAGCTCACTGACGTTCTCCACAAAGAATGGAGTAATTCCCAAAGATGACACCTGGGTTCAGGGGAGAGACCGACAGAGAGAATGACACCAAGCACTGTCTGAAAGAAGCACAGTTCCCATGTAAGTGTGTGTGTTTGTGTGCGAGTGCACTGAGCAGCACCTCACCTGCAGAATGGTGGTGTCTGTCAGGAGCTGGATCTCCAGCAGCTCAGAGATGTTGCTCACTATGTCGCACACCTTGTTGTACAGCATGACGATGACCCTCTGCTTGTGGGTGGAGCACTTGGCTCGCTTGGCCTTAGAGCTCAGCATGCCGCCTGGACCGGGAGGAAGGGGTACCAGGAGGTGAAGCCTGATTCAAACCCAGTGTGGACTCCACTAGCCTAAAGCCACACTACTCTATGGTGGAAGACACACTCCCAGTAAGCAGGAGGTGAAGTTGTGTACAGCCTGGTTTTAGGGAAAGGATCAAAATCAAGCTTGCCATATCAACAGGTCGATCAAGGAGCCATTTACAACAGAGCAAAGAGATGTAAAGCCAGAGAGGCATTCAACGAGGGATAGGGTGAACAGGGAGGCCCTTCACAGGACCACAAGAAATCAGCCCTCCTAACCTCCATGGGGGTCCACACGGTACACGGGGTCGTACTGGGGGTACAATGTGTTCTGAAGATGGAATTTGGTGTACTGAAGCACCCTCTCGATGACATCCTCGATGTAGACTGCCTTGGGCATGTGTGAGGATGTCATTATGTTGAGGGCTGTGAGGCAGGCATCGGCAGACTTGGTCACTCGCTCCATGATCAGGTCCCGCCACAGGCGCTCCTCGTCCTCGCTGTCGTTGTCCTGTGATGAGAGGGAGACGGGGAGGGGCGTCAGACATCACACAGCCCCACTGTCTGTCGCGAGGCAGCCAGGAAGGTGGTTCAAAACACTCACGAGATTCATCATAGTGGAGAGCTTGGCACCATCCTGGATGTTCTTCTCCAAAATATTCAAAACCTTCACCAGTTTATCCGATGAGAGCTAAAGAAGACAAAGAGGCAGCTGAACTTACACAGAAGCTTACACAGACACCACATGAAGTGATCAGTTACTTAACAGCCCAACATAGCCCTGTGACACTGCCCCTGGCATGGCTGTACCCTGTAGGTGATGCCCATGGCCTTAATCTTGGCTGACTCGCTGCCCAGCTCACTCAGCTGATGCTTCCCCAACAGCAATTCCTGAGGGATCTCATCATCATCGGCTGCAGAGGAGAACAACATCACTACAAATTGCTCACCACAATTCACAATTATCTCTAAACCACAACACTCAAAGTTGGAGTTAAGATGGAAGCCAGCCTGACCTTCAACGGCAAAAGTCTTGTAACAAGAGTAGCTGATACCAAGCAATTTAACTTGCTATATGGAGTTCACTGGTTCCCTACCCAAAGCAGTGAAGTCCACGTCCTCCAGGTTCTCCAAGATGTTATCCACACTTGCTGCGAAACGTTTGAATGTCGAGGAATCCATCATTTCTGAGAGAGGAGGATAAAACACACAGATCACACCACACATGACAGCAGAACTTACAGGCCTAGTGTCACTACAGAGAGAGGTTATGAAGGTACCTTCTGGAGTCAGCTTCGGTTCATATGCCTTTCGCTTCTTCTGCTTCTCTTTCTTCTTCATCTTTCTGGCCACTGTAAGGCAGACAGAGGAGTCCTATTCATGTGCTTCACCAAATACCTGAGCTGTCAAACAACTGCCAACAGGGCAAACTTGTGCCCATCCTCAAAGGGCCAACTCAAGCCCACTGACTGGTACCCTCAACCAACACGTTCACCAGATTCCTGTTCCAGTCCTGATCACCAGAGGAACATTGAAGCTACTTCAGAGTGTATGGAGGGGCACTCACAATCGCTCAGGCTAGGCGGGGGCGACTCATTATCCGAGTCCTCCGGACTGCGCTCCCGCTGGCGGCTGCCAGACCCCCTGCGTCCCTCATGGCTGTTCCGCCGGGACTCCCGCTCTTCATACTCCCACGTTCGGTCGCGGTCCTTCTTGTGCCGTTTACGGGCAGCTGGATGCAACAGACACAACCTAGGGTTAGGCTCTGACACCCCATTGAACACAAACACAGATTCCCAGAATGCCTCACTCCGCCATCCTGCCTACTCACAGTCGGGTGCACCTTCGCTGTCGTCCTCAGAGCTGACTTCGGCATATTTGGGCCGGTCATTGGCAGTGCTGCGCTTGCGCTTGTTCATTTTTACCCTCTCACACAGTGGCATAGTGGACTCGATTTCAGCCAGCAGGTGTGGAGGGAGTTCCTGCAGGATTGATGGGTCCATGCCACCTACGGGTGGCAACGAGCAAATGTTAAGCACTAACCCTTTGGAACAGAAGCGTACAAGTTGTCACAAGAGGTCATACAATGTTGTACCTTGTTTCAGGCTAAGGCTGGTGGCCACCTACCCTTGCCAGTCTTGTCCAAGTAGTGCCTGCTCTTGCTGGACTTGGAGCTCCTAGCATTGCAGTCCTCCTTCTCCCTGATGAAGCGCTGTACCTCGTCCAGCGTAAGCTTCTGCAGCACCACCACAGGCTTGGCACCCTTCTGCAGATCCTGCACCAGCTCCGCACGCTCCATCCTGGCCTGGCACTCACCCAAGCCCTCGCTGGGCCGCCGCTCTGACACCACGTTGCCATCCTTGTCTCGCTTGATCTTCGGGATAACGAAATTCCCCAGAGTTTTTGACTTGCCCCCCAGGAGATAAGAAGGGAACTCCCCGGGCTTGCTGTCCGGTTGCCTGTGTCCCTCGGAGCGACTCCTGCTACTGTCACCGGGCCTCCTCTCCTCCTTCCGGAGTGGAGATTTGAAGCTTGGCTGTGGCCAGCCGGCCGGATCGCTTTTCACACGTGGACTGTCTGGCCGGGACCGCTGCTCTGGGGACCGCCGGTCCCGAGCATCACCATGTTTCCTTTCCCGGTCCCTATCTCGCCCGTGCCTAGAGTCTGCCTCCCCCCTGCTGGATTTAGGCGTGTCAGGTCGCCGGATGCGAGCCGGATCACCGATCGCGCTGCCCCGGTGGCCCTCGGTGCCATCCCGCCTCATGGATTCAGTCATGGCGGAGCGCTCCTCTGGCCTGTGCCGAGGGGCTTCGGGCCCCCTGCCCTCAGGCCGGGCCTTGGGGGTGTCCAGCCTGCCGTCGTGCCTGTGTTTGGAGGGCTCTGTCCGCTTGTCGGCATTGAGCAGCTTGCCGGGAGTGTCCCGCCGGCTGTCCTGTCTGTGTTTTGCGGTATCGCCTTGGTCTTTCGGCCGAGGTGTCTCCAAACTCCCCTTCTTCGGTGTCTCTGTCCGCTGCTTGATGATTTCAGGCCGCCCGTCCGCAGCCTTCGGCATCTCCCCATCCGGCCTCCTCTTTCCAGAATCCCGGCTAGATTTGAGCTGAAGCATGGCGCCGGGGTCAGCCCTGTCGGCAGCAGGTCCCCCCCGGGGTTCCTCAGGCAGCCTCTGGGCATCAAAAGCCGGGGTTGGTGCTGCCAAGCACATATCCAGCTGGGCCTCGCCCCGCCTAGCCTGCAGCAGGTCGATGCTCACCATCAGGGCAGGCCGGCTGGCCCCGTTGCCAGCAGCGCAGGCCTCCTGCGGTGCCATTTTGTTCCCAGCGCTTCCCCCGCCTCCCACTCCAGGGCCACCCGTGGATCCTGCTGTGCCGCCTGCCCCGGGTTCCTGAGGGTACGAATCTTGCTTCCGCTTCTTCAGAGGTTTGTCTGCAATGAGAGAACCTCAGTCAATATTACTGCTGTTATCCTTCAGCATAGACTGAGACAGGGGACTGGGGATAGAGACAAGGAGACAGAGACAGGGTCCCGACGGCATCACACACCTTTGTCCTGCACCTCCTTGGAACAGCGCTCCCGCTCAATGGCCGACTCGCGCTCTATCCTCTCAATTTCGGCCAGCGCATCCATCTCTACTTCATCATATGGCGTGCTGCTGGCCACCCCGTGCGTGGACTCCTTGGCTGGGAGCACCCCAGCATTGGGCAGCGCAGGGACCTGTGGGGCCTGCAGGTAGCCGGCTGGCTCGCCTGCTGCCAGGTATTGACCCGATCCAGCTCGGCCTCCAGGCTCCTGGAGTAGCTGGGCCCCACCATATGGCAAGCTGTTGACGGGTACATCTCCCTCCGGGTCAAAGCCCGGCTCCATGCCTGCCGGCAACTCGCCCGATGGATCCAGCTCAGAGGACTTGACACGGGACAGCCGCAGGGTCAGCTTCGTGGAGTCCTTGGAGGGGGAGCTGACGATGTCATACATGGCTGCCTTGTCTGCCTGCTCCTTCTCCTCTTTGCTCAACTTCTTCTGCCTCTTCTTGCGCTCAGGGGAGTCAAGTAAGAGGTCAGGGGCCGCGTCACGGGGGGAGGCATAGGGAGGCGGAGACTGCAGGATGAGCGGAGGGCGGGACCCAGCTGCAGAGACAGCACATGCATGTTATAAAAACTTCATTGCACCAGCAACATTTGCTACCTACGGCCTATAACATTCTCGGGTTTATAATTTTAGACTTTCCCAGCATAGTCTGGAGAACTACTACATTTCCTGCAATCTACAGGGGGGAAAGTGAATGGCCTTTTTAGCCAGGGCCCTGCACTTACCTTTAGGTGTCCCGTCACTGCCCGCAGGGGAGCACACAGACTGTGGGGAGCGAAGGGGGAAGGAGGGATTCCTCATGGAGGGGTCGCCCTCCTGAAATGACACAGCGGTCACGGTCACCTGACAGTTATGCTCAAACCTCGAGAATGAGAAGCAGAAAGTAGCTGCACCTGCTCAGGAAGTGCAAGGACCCTCGCAACATACTGCATGGACTTACCTCTGCTCCCAGCCTGTGGACAATGCTCATGTAGTCTTCATTGGATCCATGCCTGCCTCCATCTGCGTGGTGATTGGCTGAATTACTTGACAGCTGCCCTGACACCTTACTGTCGTGAATGTTCCTCATACCACCAGGCACCATAGGACTGGCCACTGACATGGAAAGAGACAGCGTGGTCATTGTGAATGCCCATCGACTACAAACGGCTCAGAGGCTCTCATAAGACAGGTACAAGCTGGTCATGCCAAGGAAGGACATGTGATCGGGGCAACACAAGCATTGCATGGCGGGGGGGGGGGGGGGAATAGATTTTGGTGGTTTCCACACATGAGGTGCCTATTGCTGTCTCTCCCTGCCCCACCCCATCCCCCCAACTAATGCTGGGGTGGAGAGGCTCTGGTGAAGGGAAGGCTGAGCATGGAGCAGGAGAAAGGGCTATGTGGAACACCGGGGGTTTCCTGAGTAAGCCGTGACCAAGCAAGAGCCACGGAGCTCTACGGCCAGAGGGGAGCCACACGGAGGGGCGTGTGCACATGGGAACCAAAGGAGCACACTGGCATTAGAGTGGAGGGACAGGGGATAGTGGCCCGTCACACGGTTAACTCACCTTGCTGTATCTGCTGGTGCTGGCCATAGCCATGCAGGTGGGGGTACTGCATGTAGCCAGCAGGGCTCTGGGGGGCATAGGGGCTTGGAACTGGACTGTTTTGCTGGGGCAGGAACCTGTTGCCTGAACTCGTCTGGGGTGGAACAAAGCGACTGGCAGGGAGAGAAGGGGCCATGCTGAATATCACAAATACTGCTGTAAACACATGGATCTAGAAAAAGGAGACTAGAGTGGTGCTGGATTACCATTAGCAAGATGCGAACACCTACCTGGAAGGGCTATGCGAGATAGTGGTTTGCTGGTAGTTTGTGGACGCCGAGCTGCCGTGCATGGAATTCTGGGACATTTTGTACTGTGGCATCATTGGCTGCTGCATGATACCTGGAGAAGCAGTGTATAATCAAACTTATGTGAAAAGCATGAGGCTGGAGACTGCCAGGCAGCCAGCCAGTCACTCTAAAACAGGAAGCAACCTAGGTGTAAGGGAAGAGCCGCTGGGGTAATCAGCAACAATAGATATCCCAGGCTTGGATCAGATTGGGGAGACCAGAAAAACGGTTTCTCAGATTCTGTTGTGCCCTGTGTCAGCAGAGCTTAAGAAGGCTGTCAGAGTGTGAGCCAGTAGGGCGGGCAGCAGACTCTCCAACGCCCCACTGTGGCTGCGAAGGGTATGGCCTTACTTTTCTCCCTGAAGATGTTGGGGTTTCTGGACAGCACCGTCTGCAGCAGCACAGGGACATCGCCCTCGGGGTCATCGCTGCCCAGGTTGTCCTTCAGCTCTCTGGAGGAAGGCACAGAGGTACGGTGAGCAGGACACCAAGAACCAAACTGAACGATATGAGGCTAACTGGATTTCTGTCAGTGTTTCTGGTGTCTTTAGCACGGTACTCACATGTGCTCGGTGGAGACCTGGCTGAGGCTCTGGGCCAGCTGGGCCACCAGGCTCTCATCCCTGCAGCCCAGCAGGCAGGTGACGTCCTCCGCAATCCTCCCATTGTACAGCAGGCTCTTGGTGGTGGTGGCAGGAAGGGGAGAGGGCAAAGGCAGCTGGTTCAACACTGCAGACAGAGACAGAGGCCGACAGGGTTCTGAGGAGGATGGCTGAACAGGGACCTTCTCGCAGCTTCTGTGCATCACAGCCAAGTGACGCTTTGTGTGGTTAAAGAACATGTGAAAGGCCAGAAAGGACCAGTTCCCTAGCAGAATGCACTATTAAAGTAAAAAAAAAAAAAAAAACAGCATAGGGCTCTGGCACCTCAGACAGCAGATGCAAATTAGAGAGCCTTTGTTACAGGTGCTCGACTTACAATGGAGCTACATTCCGATGAACACCCGTAAGTGGAAAATATGTTCAATATGAAAATGGTACGTTAAATACTGTCAGCGACTAAATAAGCAGATAACTAAACACCAGCAATTGTAAAGTAAATAAATACCGTTTATTTGGTTAAACATAGGAAAAAAAACCAAGATATGCTGTTAAACAGTGTATAAGATGTTTACACTTGTGACTGCTACAGACCTTGCGGTAAACATTGCGGTCATCACCTAGCATCAGTAGAAAGTAACATAGGGCACATTGCTAGCCCAGAAATGATGAAAATTCTAAGATGACTCCTGAACATCCATCACTAATACACACACTTGTATGTTATCTGAGAAGTTTTGGGGTCAGAGTTCATGGTTGAAGCTCTTCCCTAATGGTCATGATTACTCTGCCAACCACGGGATTCAAACCCACAGACCCCTGAAACGGCTGAGTCACACACCCTCTCTAACATAACATGCAAAAAGAACCAGTACTGAACGCTAGCGCCATCCCAGTAAACACTCATCACAGTCAAACCAGTAAATCTGCTGACCCTGTTCTGATACAGAGCGTGACACCTGGAGCACCAAAGCCACCTGTGGAGCTTACAGCAGATGATTTTGCCCATGCCGGGATGGACCTAACCGTCCACTGGTGCCTATGGCTCCCAAAGACTGCTGAAGAACCATTATGAGACAAAAGTTGCTTATTATTTATAATTCTCATTCAACATTCTCACTTTGTCTGCTTAATGACTCACTTTACTGTACATCAACCAATCAACTTTCCAAAGGTAAATAAAGTCTGGAGACGCAGGCCTCTCCTCTGCCTCCAGCCATGAGGGTGTTGCTGCAGACAGTAGCTATAGGAGCACGGCAGACCCTCAGAGCTTAACGTTCTGTTGACTAACTCTCCTACAAGGGTTAATACACCTGCCAGACACTCATTCACTGATGAGCCAAACAGGCAGTTCCCGCGATAGGCCTCTTCCTCATTACATCAAATCATTTCAGACTGACATTTCAGGTTCCTGCATTTTAAAAGTGGGAATGCTTGCTGTCGCGTCTGCCAATTCTCTCAAAAGTGGAAATAGTAGCAGAACAAGGGACTTCAGGAGAGTTTATGCGATCATATTTTATCACCTGTGCTGCATCTAAACATGTACATTTATTTTGTAAAATGCTTTTATCCAAAGCAATGTGTTTTGGTGCTTTTCCACTGCCATACAGGAACCAACCTTTACCTGATCTGTACCGAAGAGACTAGTTACAACATGGTTCCAGCTCACTTTGGTTTTCCAATGCATAAGGTTCGGCTCACTGGCACTGATTCAAGATTCAAGATTCTTTATTTGTCACATGTAGTTATAGCTGGTACAACGTACAGTGAAATGTTTTCCCCTGGCTAAAGTACTCTCCGATTGTGCTAGACATACTAAAAAAAATTTAGAGGTCAGAAATAAGTACTCAACAGAGGATAAGTATAAAAGTTGCCAGGTTAAGAGAGCAAAAGAAACACTTAGTTACTGTTCACACGCTGTACATCATGATTTCCTATGTGCAATTATCATTATTGCTATTAATGCAATTATTTACTGCAGTGCTACTTTATGCTAGAACTGTCTGTGAGAATTGCCGCATTATGTCAGCATAAAACCCAAGTGGAATTAGCATTCGCTTGTGTGAAGTTGAATTATAAATCCATTCCATTCATCTGCTCTATAGTAGTTTTTTAAGTAGATTTCTTGGTATGAGGAATGCATCACTACATGTACAATACTGCTAAAAATGAATAATATATAGAATAAGCGCTTTTCCTAGTGCAGAACACTGGTATCGCTGTGCATTTTGACCAATCAGATGCTTTTAGGCAGGCCATGTCAGCATGGTTACAGCTTGGTACTTGGTCGCAGTGGAAAAGCACCATACTTAAGGCAGGGTCAGCCAGTCCCTGGACCATCTGGAGTTAAGGGTCTTGAGCAAAGACCCAACGGTAAATTCACTCTGGCGATCATGGGACTTGAACCAGCAAACTTCCGGTCATGGGCACCAACTCATAAAGACACACACTGCCCATTTATGCAGGTAAGAGTTATCTACAACCTAGCATCATGCATACAGCTAATGTGTATTTGCCCAACTGAGCAACATTTATAACAAAAACAATATCAAAACCACCTTTAGCTAGTACTGAAAGCAACAAATCCTTGGTGGAAATAAGAATAAAAATGACACCACAAAATTGGCTTCTATGAAGAACTAATAAGTAGGGCTGCATAAATAATTGTAAAAAAAAAAAAAAAAAAAAAAACCAGCAATCTCGATTCACACCTCATCTCATTTCTAAATTACAACAGTTCTTCTGCATTGTATTCCATCACCAAGATCAAAACAAGCACTCCTATTTTTCCCCAGACACTCAAGCATCCCATAATTATGCATACTCTTTAAAGGGCATTTTCCCACCACACCAGTTACAGTATTTTTGGTACTTTAAGGTGCGGGTTTTTCACTGGCAAAAAATCTGGAGTTGGTATTGAATGACATTACACTACAAGGCAGGTATTTTGCACTGAATTAGAAAAATGACCGTAGCATATAACAGGGTTGGATGACGTGCGATATGCCAAACTGAACTGCCAAATGAGTTTCCTTTCTATTATCAGAAGTTGACAAGCAGCTCCTGGTTCAACCTTTTTTTCAGACCCATGCAGGCCTACAGAAAAATCCAATATAAACTAACATTTACTATTTAACGTGGTTTCTGCCATTAGCTAGCTAGCAGCAAGCTACTCAAACCACCAAATGTTTTTGCCTGTAACTAGGGGTGAATCGATAAAGAAATTTTGACCAGTACGAATCACCAGATTATTTTTGTCTAATAACTAGCTTAACCCCTGAGCCCCTTGCTGAGCAAATTGGGTGTCAGTGATGAAACTTAGCAGAATAACGTTACATAGCTGTTTTTTTATTCTGTGGAAACATTGACCTAAACAGCGATCCTGTATTGTGAAATTACATGCTACATCCTGTTTTGAACCAATTCTTCAGAAGTGGCAACCCTAATTCTACGCAACGAGAGAGCAACAAAGTACCTTGTCCTCCACTCCAGAAAATGATTAAGCATCTCCATTACTTGTGTCTCTAATACGAGTACTGCTAACTTTAAATACTGATACATATTGCCCAAGGCAGACATATTGGACCAATGTGGATATCTTGATTTTAAATGAATATTAGCTGATACAGATGCGTTAACAGATATATAGTGTATCTCTAACTTAAATCTGGTACAGGTTAAATTGAATTCTGCTACAGGAATACAGCTTGTTACCTTTCCACTCCCAATAGAGCCACACCAGTACATCACTGGAACCTGCTTATCAAACTAGCACAGGGTTATCACTGGGATGGCCGTCACTGCAGCCTCTCATACAGTTAAAGCAGAGTGCAGGATAGATGCTGAGCATGCAGCAGTCGGCACAGCACCCTGACACTGCATGTCATCAAACTTCACAGCGAGTCCCCCTCCCTCATCACCCCTGCAGTTAAATCTACTTCTGTTTAACTATTTATCAAATGGATTCTAAGCCCCTTTTCTGTATTCTGCTTGGATCCAGCTGACACCGGGCCAACAGAACACCAACGGGACGGGTGCTTTGCTATCCACAGTGTTTGCTGATGCACCATGCTGGCAGGCGTGCGAGCCGGACTGTGGGGCCCCACCCCACATCGCCCCCGGAGCCAGATGCATGCACACACACTGTAAAATCCTCCAACTTATTCCAACCGCGTCGGCCTGTTTGCCATCCCCGGATGTTTAGCCACAATATGCTAGAGAAACACATGAGGTGTCTGTCTATTCAGAGATGCATTGGGGCAGAGAAATGCCTGGATACACAGAGCGCAGAGCGGGGCGGCTGGCGAAGGAGGCTGGCTGTGCAGCTGGGGGGCACCAACGATCGTTCCCAATGGCTCATCTTGCAGAATTCCAGGGGAGTCCAAGCCCAAACAAGGGTAATCCAAACAAGTCCCACCGGATTCAAATTCTTCCCGCGCAGAAAAAGGCGATCCACAAAAAAAAAAAAAAAAAAAAATCTTCCCCAAAGAGTGTGTAATCCACAGCAGTGTGTCCAAGGACGAACACCACATCCAGCATAGGAGAACAGCAAACCCCCCCCAGCCAGCACCCACTCTGCGCATGCCTGCACGTGCAGACGCAGCCATACTTACGGTCGGTGAGGCTAGCGATCCCAGCAAGAGTGGTGATGGGAACATGAGGCATGTCCCCATTCATGCTGAAGATGGGCTGAGGCTCGCGTCGGTGCACAGGTCGCTCAGTGTCGGCGGCGTCTGTCCGAACCTCACATCTCCCAAGCGCTGCAAAGACAGAAACACCCGTCAGTGTGTCCCTTCCCAGTCCGACTGTGAGGCTGACCCCACACACCATCTGCAGGTGAGGGGCTCGCTCACACCTGGTTCCCACCCACAAGAAGCCACTGAGCAGAGGCTCCGCGATCCGGTGCTCTCTCTCCCTGACCCTCTGGCAGACGCACCTCCCAGGTGACCATTACAAGGTGAAGACCGAAGGGGCCAAAGCAAATATGCAATTCATACAAGACTACAGGCTTACATGCTGCCCGCCCGGTCAAGGGGGAGCTAGAGACTGCACGGGCATTCTGTAGTGCCACTCAGTCATCTTGTGGCCTGCGTGACGTGCATAGAAGTGTGCAACAGCGCCAGACACAAACAGAAAGCAACACGACACTGACGTCAGAAACATCAAAGCTCAGCTTTACAAAATCAGAGACAGAGGGTGCCAGTAAACAAGATGTGACTGGCAGAATGAAGAAAATGGAATCGGTAAAAGTACTTTCAGCCAATATCACACGAAATTTTCCAGCCAGTCACACTATTTCATAAAGACCTTTTAGTAAAAGTACTTACATACAGCAAAATGCTCATTTGACAAACATCTGATCAGCTAGTGGCTTAAGAAGATCGCTAGTAAATAGAAGTGTGGCATCTGTGGCATGGTAAACCACAGCCAGCTACGGTAAAACGGATACCGATGATGTCGAACCCTGAAATGACAAGAATCACGTTGTGGCAGATTCCAAGCTTGAGAGCCCTGATTCAGTGAGTTACTGTTGAAAGACTCCTCCAGCACACACACGCATGCCACATTTCCCTCATTTTCATTGAGCTACATGAGCATCCTGAAATAAAAACCACTAAGTTACATTCCAACAGTGGGATGCTTTGAACCATAAACAAATGACACAAGAGGCCCAGCGGAGCCCAAGGTGCAGAAGGTAATCTGATAGGACAAGCGAGTGCCAGCTCCTGAGTCGGAGCGTTTTGCACCCTCCAGTGGCCGGCCGAGTTGAGCGGTGCACTGTGTGAACAAAAGCACTTTAATCAGAGAACCACTGAAGAATGTGCCAGGCCAGAGAAGCCATGGGAACTCCCAGAAACCGTGGGCAATAGGCTTTTGGACACTTAGATCCAACACGGAGCATCAGTCTTTGGCATGAAGATCGCCTGACAACAAAGACTCCCAATCTACAGCGGTGCAGGAGAAACATGCTCTGTTATTTGCCCCTCAAACATGAATGAGACCCACAAAGCATTTCACACTTAGACATCAGTGGATGTGCAGCCAGGCCCTCAGAAAGCTGATTACTGTCGCCGTCCAACAAAAAAAACATACATCTCCAAAAATCCGGTATTTCAGAAACATGAAAAAAACCCTCACTGTCCCAGAAACTACTTTACAAAATAGATCTAAAATAGCATCACAAATATAAATCTCTCTTTAAACAGCCATCAGTGATTAATGCTTTACATGGACTTACTTTAAATGTATGGTTGTCAGTAAGGCAAACATACAATTTCACCTATAACAAAATTGGTATTTGTGATTTAAATCAAGATATCAACATTAAGTTAGTATAAAAATGACCCATACAAAGGACCATTGTGAATACAAATGGTAACTATTAAACACAAATACTGGTTAAATAGATATAACATCAATTGGTGTATTCAATCTAAAGTCGAAAGTCGCAATTGTCAAAAGACGACATATACGGTTTTCATCGGAGGGCAATGTTATGGGAGAATATGGCAAGCTCTGGAAAGGAGCACTTCACACAGCAAATCAAACCACCCAGTGCCACAAAACCGAAATATGAAGCCAAGCACACGAGCAATTCTTCAAAGCTGCTCTCCCTCTACCAGAACTAACACCCAAGCAGGAACCTAACGCGATGCCAAAGACGCATATCTTGTTAAATCAAAAACAGTTTAAGTCACAATATGATGCACTGAGCCAGCAGCCTCTAATACTGTATTGTGCTAAGTCACGAGCCCAGAAAACAGTGACAAACACCCCCGGGAGAAAGCAGACGCGCACGTTCAGCACTTTAACGCGATCCCACAAATGCCAAGTGAACAGCCCAAAGATGTCACTAGTGCCACAGGGAATGAGCTCCAGGCAGCAAGCGGCTGAATCCCAGAGTCTGGCTGATGCAGGCATTGCCCTCACCGACCCCACGCCGGCCGGGACCACGGCAGCTCTGTTTTCTGGGTGACGGCCGTTGGCCCGGCATAACGCATATCTGCACGATGAGCTCATCACAGCACCCACCAGGAGCGGTGTTAGCGTCCCAGCACGCCCCGGTACAACAAAGCAGCTCGGTAACCGGAGGCTTAGGGGAGTTAAGCTGTCAGTCACACAGGAACTGCACCATGGATGCCATCACCCAGCACACGGACTTCAGCCAGGGATCTGTGCGAGATCACGTTTGACCTGGACACCTTCAGCCGGGACCCCGGCTCCCTGCTGGCGACCCTTAACACGCATCTCCCAACTACAACACTGAAACAGTGTGTGACTTAAGCTCATATATATGTGAATTATGACCAGGATAAATAGTTACATGTAACAGATGGAGTTTTAAAAAGAAGACTGGCAGAAATCTTACAAGATTAGTAGAAATTATTCATGGGACATGATGAGAGGTTTTCTGCTGAATCTATGGCAGAAAGGGATTTTCGTAACAAGTGAAGCTGCAGGTAGAGATGCGCAATACAACGGATAACATATCAGGATCAGCCGATATTCATGAAGTATTAAGATATCGGCTTTGGGCCGCCGTGTAAATCTTAGCTGCTCCAGAGCTAAAGACTCAACTACTAAAATAATGGAAATGATTGCACTGGACAATCGGCCATTTCTGCAGCAGTGGACGAGGGATTTTGTCGGCTCATTCACACTTACAACAGTGGTTCTCAAGGTTTTTGTCTGGAATCCTGCCCAACCCCTTTAGATATGATAAATTCCACCATGTAGGGCTGCGCAGTGCAGGGCGGGCGGCTCCACAACCATGACATGTTTACAATACACTATCTAAACCGACCCATGGATTGATCATTGGTTTTGCACAGAATAAAAAAAATTACGTGATGTCACTCTGCTAATCTGTGCCTCAGAAGTTTTTGCTTGAAGCTGGTTTTGAATCATCAACAAAAATATATTGGTTTCTATACAAGTCAAGACTTCCACATCAGAGCTCCACTAGTCACAAGCAGTAAAATCTGGGGATTGAAGCATGTGTTGGTGTTGCTGGCAGAAATCACCTGTCACAGAACCTAGGGCAACTAGATTCTGGCAACGTTATAATTACGATTTTGGTCAATACTGAGATCACGATTATTTAATACGATGACTCACTTGCTTTGGAAATATCATGCATTTATTGAACTTAAAAAACTTTTTTTAACAGCAGATCTCCATAAACTCTAAATTTAATTTGACTGAGAAACAAATTAAATTGGGCTGCAAAGGGGTGCGCTGGATCTATAACGCCAGACAAAACTGCTAAATGACATGCAGCACAAGAAGCATTTTATCTTGATTATTTTGATAATTGTTGAAAGCCAAAATTGTAATTGCAATTAAAATTCAATTCCCCAGCCCTAATAGTACCCATAGTGCAAATGGTCTGCAACCATATTATAATATACAATTTAATTTATAAGACCTACTTTGGTGTATTAATTCTATAGCATTTTTCTGATGAGGGTCCGGCACTACTCCTAGCCCACCTTCAGATCACATTTTCTATTGATGGGGGCAAAAGCCATTCCCTCACTATCCCACATAACACACTCGAACCCTCCCACCATCGCATGAGGTGCTGACCAGCTCCAGGACCCTATCAGCCCGGCTTCAGGGACCCCCGCACCCCAACGCTAAACAGGTACATGTGTTTATGGCTCCTTCTCGTCCTACAGAGAGCCGCTTGGCTGGTTATAAAAGGACCGTGTGAGGCCTCCCACATCTGCAAGTTCACCACAAGAAGCACTCCAGTGCTTAGTGCCACAGCCTCGTCCAACCAAATCTGGCCTTCAGATGGAGCACAGAATTATGTGAAAGAACTGCTGCCAAGCTGGAAATCCACAGCGAGACAGATGGTTAGCATCGAGATGCAGAGCCCCATGTCTGTCTGACCAAACACTGAGGCACAGCTTCATTCCCCCTGCTCTCTGCACCTGCCTGTGCCCCCCTCCATCCCCTGGGTGCCAAACAGCTTGTTTTTCCCCCTCAATCAACCTGCTACAACGTCAAATCTCAACTCCAATCAATCACTGGCGATATGATACCTTCTACCAATTTAAAACGCCTTAACCACATTAACAGTAAGGGGTATTTTCATTTAGGAAAACTAACAAGAATTTCTTGTGTGGTTTTAGTCCCTGGATACCAGAAAAATACGATGAAATTTCACAAACCACAAATTAAAAACACATTTCATTGTAGAGCTACTATATTCATACTGAAGATGCCTGGAGTGAAATGATCCTGATGGGGTACACATTTCACGTTTAATGGTGATGTAATGACGTGCTCTCCTCCACAGGAAGCGGCGAGGTCACATGGCTCAGCGTATGAGAGACGCTACACCAGGCCTGGCAGCCTGGCACTCTGACAGCTCTATCTGCCAGCCTGCGTCTCAGAAAGCGTAATGAACCAAAATATTTGCATGTCTTTAGCCAAAACACTCGCTGTGGCGGAGCCTGAGAAGTTAATCACTCAAGCCCTGACCACGGACAGAGTCAGCAGGCCCGGCGTCTCATCACAACGTCACAGACTGAGCAATGAAGCCAAATAGCCTCATCGTAACATCCTTCCGGAAACCCGCAGCTCAGAAGTGGTCTGGTGCATCTAGTCTGCCTGAAAGTGCACTGCGGCTCACAAAACCAGAGGGTAGGCCTCCACAGACCTCATTGTCCGTCAGGCCCATCCAGGACAGACACCCCCCCCCTACATGACCCAACACCTACATGACCCAAAAGCCATCTCCATGTGGCTGGAAACAAGGCACAAAGGAAACCTGGCAGGCATTTACACAGTGATCAAGTAAAGGGGCCCGAGCCTTTCTGAACGTGCCCGGCAAGCAGGTCCTTCCAATGAAACCTGGGTTTAACTGAGGGCCTTGTACAATTCTCCGGCTGCATGTTCCCCCAAAACCCCACTGCACCAGTGTCCTGCAGCTCTAAGAGCCAGCTGGGGTGGCAGCATGTGCCCCGAGTTAAGCATAGGTGTGCGCAGGGGCCACTCTGATGCCCAATCACTTTCCTCCATTCGAGCTCACTAAATATCACAAGGGATTAAGCAAGACACATTACTGAACCATCTGTGTTCTTCACTGAGCCCTGCACTGCTAGCAAAGACCAAGGGAATGTTCCACAAAGCAGAATTTCCAAGTTAGCTGAATACCATAAATCAGAAGTCATGATTGTCCAATAGGAATGCTCCTTACATAAACGCTTACTGGACAGCCATGACTTCTGGCTTAAGCTAACCCAGTTAAGCGAGAAATCCTGCTTTGTGTAGCACCCCCAACATGAATTTAAATAGCCACAAACACACACAAGAAACAGAGAGCCGGAGCATTCAGGGAGGGCATCTGAGGGCAGCCAGCTGGGTTTACTGGGCCACGCACACAGACTGCAGCTTCATATACACCGTTTGTGGTTTCAGTTTCGTTTCAACAGCGGTAACGGTTCCTATTTCACCTCCCACCATACCTGGGAGTGTTTAAGGGGTCAGGTGGATGTTGCGGATGTTCCAGGTTTCATCAAAGCAAGGCCTCGTAGGAACAGACATCTGTATTCAGACGTCACGTGCATACAAAACGGGCACATTTCTGACCATTAGTTACAAAAACAACACACCCATTACGGTGCACCTTCCAGCTACCGTACCAGGCTTTAATAGGAAATAACGAAGTTATACACAGCAGACTTTCCATCTTTCTGTCAGCCCTTTCTTTAAGCGGACAGATAAACTTTATTGATGCTGGGCAGGAATCAATAACTGGGTAATAATGGAAATTAAAACACAATGCTGCAGTACCTTCCAAACTAATAAGTTAGAAAGAAGAGAAGATGAGTCGAGCCAAAGATTCAGGTCGCCTGAGTGGCTGACCAGCAGAGGGAGCGATGGAAGAGTGTGCAGACAGTGATGCAGACCCCAGCGTTAACAGCTCTCGATTCCCTCCGTACCCCGATATAGGAAACACCTTAAAACAGAAGTAGCAGCAGACAGCTGGTGATGCTGACGTCATAATCTAAGACTCCCATGAAGCCCACTGGTCAAACAAAGCGACCCCCGCTGTCCCGCTGAACGACGATAAGGAGATGTGGGCGGCTGACCGCACACGAAACCAGCGGTGCTCACGGTCAAACACAGACACCAACATTCTCCTCGATGCCAAGCTGAGCCAGATCACTGGTTCCTTCAAATACCAAAGAGCCTTAAGACATCCCGGTTTGCAAATGGGAATGAAAAATGAATCATTTATAAACAAGACAGACTCAGGCATTTGGAACCACTGGGGTTAGAACTGGTCGACTTTTTAATGCAACTATTTCAAATGGGTTTAAAGAACCAGTAACAGGCATTTAAAGCAGGGAGATGTATTCAAACCCTATTTCCGGTTGAAGGCCAGGGTGTGTATTATAATCCATGTGGTAACAGGTACGCTACGGGCACACGTCCGCCAAAACCACACAGCCATAGACATAGTAGAAAACAAAGGACCACTTACTTTTTACCAGTGCAAATTAGGATTCATTCCAGAAATCCAAGTGCTTAGTGTGGCAATGGGGGGTCTACTATGAGATTTTCTAAAGCAGTGTTTCCCAATCCAATTCTCAGGGACCCACAGTTGGTCCATGTTTTTGCTCCCTCCAAGCTCCCTGCCAGAAAGTCCACATTTTTGCTCCCTTTATTGCTCTGGGAGGGAGCAAAAACAAAAAGGAAATCTGTCAGGCATAGCAGAGGGGCACCACTCCTGCACAAACAAAGAGGCACCATCAGCTCCGTGGTCAAACAGCACTACACAAACAAAGAGGCACACACACACACACACACACACACACACACATAATTCACTGAGCTAAACATCCAACATGATTTCGGCCCGGTGGGGGGGGGATGTCGTCATTTGCATTTATTCACGGATCAATCGTTTGTTAGGCCATCGTCACAAAGACCGTCGAACTGGCAGGGGATCTGTCCAGCTGGTGAACATGCTCTCACCCAGTGCTCTGGCACTAGCACAGCGCCACCTACAACTGGACAGGTTGGGGCAGGAAAGGAGGCTGCCAGTGACAGTAAAAGTAGCGGGACAGGCAGGACACCAGAGCCGATGAGCCATCCCAGCAGAATGGGGTCAAGGGGTACGCAGAATTACAATTATGAACAAAGAACCACAAATCAATCTATCCATCTTCCATATCACTTATCCACATCCAAGAAAGTCCAATGCAGGCAACAAAAAAATATCACAAAAATTGCGGCACAAACACACTACCTAGGAAGATAATTATCATGGCACAAACTGTTTAATGTGCAACTAGGACTTACTGACTCGTCGTGATTCACTGGAGCACTGCTCCATGCTCACACATCCAGCCCAGCCCTTTGCAGTAAGGCCCTTGCCTTAGGTGAAGGGTATCAGTACTAGACCAATCAGCACCACCACGAGTAACCAGAACACACTGACACCTGCGTTGTGTGTGTGTTTTATGTGACACTGAATGTCCAGTGTCACACAGTGCTCCCCGCCACAGCCAGTCGTTCTCCGGCCAGCTTCCTGTTTGAGATGCGAATCAGTGGGTGGCTTCTAGCACTGCTCTGGCTCATACGGCTCAGCCGGGGCGTAAACAGCGGGCACGCCAGCTGCCAGCAGCTGCACATCATGACCACTAGAATCTCTCATTGTTACAAAACACAAAACAGAGATTAGCGAATACTTCTATGAAGTTTTACCTTCCAGTGATTACACATATTGCTTTACACCCAGCCCAAAGCTTCACGGAGTTCACAGACTTAAAAATACAGATGAAGCCTGCGTCTGTGGCTGCATTTCTAGCAGAATGTCTAAGAAAGCAGCAGCTCCCTGCAGGAGGCATGGCATGCTGCGGGGCCCTAGCTCGCTCCTTCTGGGGAATTACATGTGGACTCTGAAGAATACGATTTTCTCCACAGGGAATTCAAACACCCCGGCAAAATGGCTGACAGAGAGACTGCACTCCATCACCCCCTGCTTCCTATTTATGGGGCTATACTACCATAATATCGCAGCATTTCTGAATCCAAGCCCACACTCAGGAAACAGTGCAGCATTCAGCCGTGCTACTAGACAGCAAGGCTCAAGTTCAATGGAAGCCAAGGTATTAAAAAGAAAACACAAACTCTTCATTTTAAGGCTTGTTGTAGAAGCACTTTTCATCTTTCTGTTTTTATTTCCTGAAAAGAAAAACTGCTGACCAACAAGTTACTAGCCAGTTAATTCCCTTTGGTTTCCATGCAAAAGTCAGCTTGTAAAGCCAGTTGGTAAAAGCACACAGAAGTGTGGTGTATCTGTGAGTCGCATATATGCTGGTAGCACAACCACTGCCTGCTTGACAGTCTCATTTATTCACACATAAATGCATACTAACAGCTGTTCACACTGTAAAATACTCAAGAGAGTCTAAATATTTCCTACTTTTTCATGCAATTCTAATAATTTAAGTGACACATCAGATGCTTTCCCAGTTCATACATTTGCTTGATAACAGCTGAAATAAAAAATAAAAATAAAAACAAAAAGTAGAGGGCGGTGCAGATGGTGGAACCTCCCAGACTTCTAATGGTCTTCAGTTACATTCCAGCTATCTGGGGCAGTTCTGGGGCACCCTTTAGGTGAGGCATGCCGGCATGGCTGCAGCTAACCAGCTTCAGAATGATCAGGGGAGATAGACCTTACACTATAGCCCCCCCCCCACAATTAAGTCAGCCGAACGGCAAATTCCAAACTCGCAGATGCAAGAAAAAAAAAACACGCATTAAGAAGCTACTGAACACTAAATCCACTTCTCTGCACTATATGAAAATCTGTGATAAAGTTGTAGCCCATTAACCATCAGGTGTCAGCTGGGAGGTGATTTCACTTAATCTCAAAGAAATCGTCTCTCAGGCTCTTAAACACATTGAAAGGGAAGATTGACAATAGCGATGAGGAAGCAGGAGGTCATGTGACAGCTTTTGTTTTAATTAACATATAAATGTAAATACTTTGGGACCTAGATGGCCCATTTGACGCATGGTAGATATGATGATAATTGACGGCCAGTTAGCTACCTGCATATCACAAGCACACACGGGGAACTGCAAAAAGCTTAGGGTTCAGGAAAGTGGTCCTTCATACAAACGTTTCCTTATGGTCACGCTAAAGGCTAGAAAAGTGCCCAAAGTTCTCTCTCTACACATTCGTATTATATTTGACCATTTGCTTAAAATAAGAGGGAACAAAATTCCCTTAATACAGCTTGCACAAAGAATAACACAATAAGACAACTGACCTTATTACTACGTAAACATTTATCCCATCACTGACTGGTCTGTTATAAGGAGAGGGAAAAAACTCCAAACAAGCAAATAAAAGATCATACAACCAAAAAAAGGACATTAAAGAAAGTGAGGACACACGGATCCAGATCTCAGGGAGACGGATTTCGTGACAAGGAGCCTGAATCCCACTTTACCCACAACCAGGTGAGTGAAAGGATATGACCGGCAAAACAAAGGCAGGAATGCAAGGGGGCGGGGGCAGACGAAGAGTGATGGACTGGTGGCTGCTGGCCATTTCCCAGGTATGGAAGGGTCCATGCACTCTTTCAAGCATGACTGGACCCAGAACTCTGCCCCATCAGCCTAGTATTACATGTACAGTGGCTGATTGGCCTCTTCTGGACAATCAATCACTTCCCATGCTGGGGAGCCTCCTGTGGGGGATGGCGGGGGTTCAGTGTGAACCAGGCAAGTACTGCTCGCACGGTCCCTACTTGTGTGGTCCATGCTCACGTATTAACACACCAAATGTTTTATCTAGCATTACATCCACGAAAGCAGATGAAAATAATGACAATACTGGAAGATGATTATCACTTATATATGTTGCTTTAACGGTATTCGAAAATAAGGGACAGAAACCAGAGCTGCATGCAGGGTAAACAGGGACATCAGGGAGCCCCTAGAACCGGGGGCCCCCATAGTGTGGACCGACCTGACACAAACCCCCACAGCGCGCAACGAACCATGGTCACCTACATCCATTAGGTCATGACTTTCAACCCCAGGTCACCGTGAAGGGGTCTCGCACTGGGACAGGCCATGTCAACAGGCGCCGGGACCTGGAGCGGGACAAGAGGGACAGCCGAGGCCGGCCAATGACACCCACAACGGGCCGCCTTCGCCTTGCCTTTCAAAGGTTGTGATATTCGTACAAGAAAGGCTGGAGCAGTGCCTTCCCCCAGCCCGCCAAGTGTCCGGCGCCCCATCCAATCGACGGGCGCCGACGCCGCGCTGAAGTTTCCCCCGCTCCTCGCCGGCGGGGCGCCCGGCCCGTTAGCGGACTAGCCTAGCCAGTCATCCAGCTCATTGTTTCGAAGCCGAGCGGGTTAGCCGGCCGCTAGCGAGCCCACTACCGCCCCCGCCGGGCACTCGGTCCGTCTCGGCTGACCCTCAGTGACGGTACTAAAGTGCCGGAAACGCCAGGTTCGGATCCGCCAGCGCCGCCGAACCAGAACGCCATTCGAGGGACTCTATTTTCCTCCTCCATCATGTGAAAGGCTGTCCCCCCCCCAGCGGCCTGCTATGGCCTCCCGCAGCTCCAGTCCTCGGGCTCGCCGTATCAGACTACACCGCGCCCCCGCGCATCTCGGCGGGCACACAATTGTGACCCGGACCGCCATAAAGAACCGAACCGAACCGAGCTGGGCCGATTCGCTGGCGGGGCCCTCACCGGTTCAGCTGCGCTCAGCCGGCTTTGACGGTTTACACAGAAATCCCGCTGGCGGAGAACCGTTTAGGGGAACCGTAATAAAAGGCGAGAGGTTTACCTGCCTGTGTTTGTTAGCGAGGAGAAGCGGGCGCTCGGTGGCGGCGCCCCGTCCGTCCCTCACCGCTCCGCGGAGAAACACGACAGCGATTCGGGCCGCGGCTCCGCTCCTCCGATTCACTGCAAACGCGTCTGCTTCGACGGCGAGAGCATCCCCCGGGCCGCGCCTTCGGGCGGCTCCACACCGACACTGCTGGAAACGGCGGTTAAAATCCGGCTGGGCTACGAGAACAATTCGGGAGAGGAGAGGGGCAGAAGCCACGGAGGGCGACCGACGCGGCGATCAAAGGAGCCACTCAGACGGACTCCCTCTGTCGGAACAAAATGCCGACCGGAAGTGCTGCTGTGGGAGCGACTCCCTCCGCCGGCGCCAGCTCGCTAACTTCCGCCGCCCAGCTGCCCCGGCACCGTCGTGCAGGCACAGTGGATCCGGGCCGGGCAGCGCGCTGGGCTCAGATGGCATCCACCAGAACCGACGAGTCATGTACGCCTCTGCTGTGCTTCCTCGGGTAGTTTTTTTCCCCTCAGCGTGGATCCCATTGTTCAGTAATTGTGATCTGCGTACTTCATTGTAGGCGAAACAGTTCCTACTTAATACCTGGATAATTGCATAGACGTAATTTTGCTAAATTTGATTGCATTTATTTAGCTGTACCTTGTACTGCAGTTGGCCGGTCAGTTGTTGTATGTTTGGCTTTTGTTAAGGGATTGTCATAGTGTGTGTAATGCAATGAGCATCCTCTTTCCTCACTATTCAAACCTCAGTGTATAGACAGTGTCCACTCGCATATGTATCCTGTTCATTCTGTTTTCTTGCCTGCTTAACTATTAAATCTGCAGTGATCTGGAGCCCAGCACAACAAATACAGGTTTGGTGAAACTCTGGACAGAAAGCCAGCTCAAGGTGAAGATGATGAAATGCCAGTCAGTCTGTCTAATTTTCCAACTCACAGCGCACATTCTTGTCTTTTAAATCCATACTGTCTGAATTATTAATATGATGAGCTTAATTAATACAATTAGCAACCAAGATCCTCCTGCTTCTCACCCCAATAGCTGATCATTCCAGAAATTTGATGCTAATTTAAATTGCAGTGACACTAGCAGCACCACAAGTGGACTCACGGGGTTGGATCTCAGGACAGCTGGAGCAGGACTTTCTGGGTCCAGGGAGAGAAGAAATGTCTCACCACTAGTCGAGCTGTATTCCACAGCCTATACTGTCCTCCTCACCCTTAGCGCAGTCCTGAAACTTCCCTTTAGTCTGTCTGGAGAGGTTGCGTATTCAGCGTTTAAAATGATCAGTGACTCTCAGGGATCATCTAAAAACAGACTGTGCCCGTAGCCGGAAACTAATCGCTCTTGTGGTGATGACATCATAGCGCAAGGCATTGTGGGTTTTGTCTGTTACAGTTACCATTTCTGGAGTAACCCTGCCTTGTTCACAACGGTTGGACACAATGATGGAGGAGGAGCAGCAAATTAAGAGAGTGTTCAAACTTGTTATTCTGCTACCTGACTAGATCTGTTTGGGGGGCAAGCAAAAAAAGATTTTTAGGGGCAGGGCATGTTCAAGCCTCTGCTTTCTAAGGATGCTCACGTTTTTGGTTAGCGAGTTGGTTGGCAGAACATGATTTATCAGTTTGTGGTGGCATGCTTGTACACTGTGGGACCTGCAGGGGAAATGGCAGCAGTGCAGGCGATGCCAAATGCCCGAACTAACTCATGAGGAAGGGCAGCTCCATCATAGGGCTGACCTGGACCCCACTGAAGCCAATAGCAGCGGAGTGGATGTGGGCAAAATTGGACAATACTACTGCTTTAGCGGGTGCTGTTCTGGAGCACATTTCTCCACTGGCTCATTCCACAACGGTGTGTTTTCACACTGCTGTGGGTCGTATCTGCCTGCTGCCACGAGGAAGTACACCACCTCCCCACACCTATCTATCTGTCTTACCACCACTAATTCATTATCTCGAAACATTTATTTCTATAATATTACAGTATTCTGTTTTCAGGATGTTCTATTTATGTACTATGTGTGTGTGTGTGTGTGTGTGTGTTTGTGTGTGTGTGTGTGTTTGTGTGTGTGCGTGTATTTGTGTGTGTGTGTGTGTGTGTGTGTGTGTGTGTGTGTGTGTGTAGCCTGTACTGCTGCCTAACTGATCCCTGTAAGTACAGATGCAATAGTGATGCCGTTGACGCTTGAAGATACCATTTACTTTTGAATGATTTATGAGTGGCCCGTACTGCTAAGTAGCTCCGTACCCTCCGACATCCTGCTTGGGGCCCCGGGCGAGGAAAGAGGATGCTCATTGCATTACACACACTATGACAATCCCTTAACAGTTTGCTGAAGTTAGAGTTCCCTAGTCCTTTCCCCAGGTTCAAAAATCAACATATAGAATAACATGGAGACCCGCCGCCCTCGTTTCCATTGTCCCCGCCCTCGTTTCACAAATGTTCCTTATGGCTAATATTTTGCCTAATGTGGGAGGGCTCTTCAGTTAATTTTGCCAATTTGGGGGGGGGGGGTTTCCCTTCGGCCCACATACACATTGACCTCCTGGGAAATTGCCCAGTATGCCAGATGGCCAGTCCAGCTATGCTACTTTCAGAGGTCTGCAAGTACAATTTGGCAGAAAAAATCTGCAGCTAACAATTTGTGAGTTTGATTTTTCAGTAGGCAAATGAATAAATGCGGATATGGGAAGTAAACATTTGGCATTCTTCTAAGTTCAAAATATTTTTTTGTCTTAAAATCAGAAATGATTCTTCCTAAAGTTAAGCCTACATCTTGATATTCATGCAGACAACATACATGACATTGCAAAGTATTGAGTCACCTGGCCGTTACACCTACAAAAACTTTGACATTTACAAGAATCCTATTCTAAATCTATAGGCATCAATATGGAGTTGGTCCCCCCTTTGCAGCGATAGCAAATGCCACTCTTCTAGGAAAGCTTTCCACAAGTTTACGGATTGTGTCTTTGGGAATTTTGACACATTCGTCCAGAAAAGCATTTGTGAAGTTAGGCACCGATGTTGGATGTGAAGGCCTGGCTCTCAATCGCCATTCAAATTTACCCCAAAGGTGTTTGATGGTGGTTCCACCAAGGTTAAAGCTCTTTGTCAGCCAGTAAAGTTCCTCCACACCAAACTCACCCAGCCATGTCTCTATGGACCTTGCTTTGTGCACTGGGGTATAATGATGCTGGAACAGAGAAGGGCCTTCCCTAAACTGTTCTGCCAAAATTGGAAGTGTAGAATTGTCCAGAATGTCTTTGTATGCAGAAACTTTAAGAGTTCACTTCACTGGAACTAAGGGGCCTCGCCCAACTCTTGAAAAACAACCCATACCATTATCCCTCCTCCACCAAACTTTACAGCTGCAACAATGCAGTCATGCAGGTAACATTCTCCTGGCATCTCCCAAACCCAGGCTTGTTCTTCAAACTGGCAGATAGAGAAATGTGATTTGTCCCTCCACAGGACATGTTTCCACTGCCCCAGAGTCCAGTGCTGGCGTGCTTTACTCCACTGCATCTGATACTTGGCATTGTGCTTGGTGATGTAAGGCTTGTATGCAGCTGCTTGGCAATGGATGCCCACTCCATGAAGCTTCTAGCGCACAATTTTTGTACTGGGGTTAATGCCAGACAAAATTTGTAACTCTGCGGGTACTGAATCAGCAGAGTGTTGGCGATTTTTGCGCACTATGTGCCTCTGCAGGTGGTGACCCCGCTCCGTAACTTTACATGGTCTGCCACTTTGTGGCTGAATCTCTGTTGATCCTAAACACTTCCATTTTGTAATAATGCCACTTACAGTTGACTGTGGAATATCTAGCAGGGTAGAAATTTCACAAACTGACTCACTGCAATAGTGGCATCTTATGACAGTACCACACTTAAATTCACCGAGCTTTGCAAAATGACCCATTCCTTCATAAATGTTTGCAAACCTGACTGCCTGCCTAGGTGCTTGATTTTATACACCTGTGGTAACTTGTTATCAAAATGAAACACCAAAATTCAGTGATTAATAGGTGTGTCCTAATAATTTTGTCCATATACTGTACATATAATTCACATTACAATTTATGAAACAGATCTGGGAATTATGTTTTTATGCATTTATAAAGTTAAATTTGTCTTTTACATTGACTTAACAGCCAATGTGTGGATGATCGCAAAAAATGCATCTCTGAATGGCTGGCTCAAATTGTCTAACACTGGGTTATGCAAATTACGGGTTTCTGTACAGATTAACGTTCTCAATTGACTTATTTTAAACAATTCAGTTCTACCGAAGCTCTCTGCGATAACTAGCAATAACTGGCCTCGCTAACTACTCCGCACAGCTGCTGCACAGAAAACGGCGTAGGAATGACGTGTTACGGTGTCGAGATGATGGCGCCCTCTTCTGGCGGACATCTGTACATAACATTTAGGCCCTTCTGCTTCCCCGTCCTGTCTTCTGAAGACAGCCTAGGAAGGCTCAGAGGGTGCAGACTGGCCCGTCGGCATCCGTATGTCACACCACCTGCTCCAGCCTGAAGTCCACCAGCTGTTTAATTTGTTTTTCCAAATAAGTTTTTCCAAGTCATTTATTTTGTCCAAAGTGACTTCTTCCCATTTTATGTAGCTCAGTGTTTAACCGGAGTAATTCAGTTGAACACCTTGTTCACAGATAAATAGTGGTTGTTTCCCCTCTTGAAACAGACTTTTCAAAATAAAACCAAAACTTTAACAATTTTGCTTCTGCCTTCCGACTAAGGATGAAATAGTTACTGGTTTCACGGTAAACCACAGTAAAATTCCAGACCACTAGTATCACTATTTCAAATTTAAATCACCATTAAAACTGTGGTTGATTACAGTGCTTTCGAAAAGACTGTTAGGCACTGTCCAGCATCAAACAAAATTAGCAAGTCTGCCAGACTTAGGTGCAAAGGCGCAGTGAAAGGACATTGAAAACGTAGCTGAAGACAGTGACAGCACTCCAGAGATTGTTAATGTTAATGTACATTTGATATGCTTTTGTATATGTTTACATAAATTAGTGGCTACATTAATACTTATACAAACAAAAAAGTGCATAGTGCTACTAATTTTATTTGTCGTTTTCAATATAATATTCGGTGAAATGATTTCAGTGTGTGCATCAGTACTTTTTGAACATTTTCTGCACATTTTAACAATACTGGGATTTTTTTTCCTGGTGTTGCAGTGTGTGTGACACAGACGTATGACATCAGACAGGTAGCATAACACCTAAATAAAATATACATGTAAGGTGTAGTTCCATAGAACGTGCACTAATGTTATGAGGAAAGTGGAAAAAAGGAGATGACATGAAGGTGCACTGTGTCAGCGGTGCACCAGTGGTGCTAATGCTAATGCAGGAGGCTGTGCTAATTCTCAAGCAAGTCTGTCCTTGTCTTCCGGGCTCTAAGTCTTTTTCCAGAAGGCAGGGGGTGATGAGGAGGGGGTGTCACGAGCGGGGTGCGCAGCGTGCCTGGATGCAGGCGGCGTCGGGCAAACAAGGCGATATGAGGCAGGAATATCCAAAAGCGGGGTTTAT
>JAODUD010000117.1:20345985-20359250 GCA_026784285.1 Stomatorhinus walkeri
TGACTGCCATTAGGTACCGGGATGAAATCCTTAGATTCATTGTCAGACCCTATGCTGATGCAGTAGGTCCTGGGTTCTTCCTGGTGCACGACAATGCCCCTCATGTGGCGAGAGTATGCAGGCAGTTCCTGAAGGAATTGATACTACTGAGTGGCCCCCACGGTTGCCTGACCTAAATCCAATAGAACACCTCTGGGACATTATGTTTGGGTCCATCCGACGCCGCCAGGTTGCAGCTCAGACTGTTCAGGAGCTCAGTGATGCCCTGGTCCGGATCTGGGAGGAGATCCCCCAGGACACCATCTGTCGTCTCATTGGGAGCAGCCCTGACGTTGTCAGACATTCATGCAAGCACGTGGGGGGGCATACAAACTACTGAGTATGATTCTGAGTTGCTGCAATGACATTTCGACAAAATGGACTAGCCTGCTGCTGATTTTATCACTTTGACTTTTGGGGTGTCCTTGAATTCAGCCCTCTGTAGGTTGATCATTTTCATTTCCATCAATCAATGTGGCATCCTTTCATTCCTAGCACATTACTCGGTCCATATCAGCATAGATATCCAGCATGATTTTGTTTCCTATTGAGATCTGATATATTTTCAAAGCACTCCTTTAAATTTTCTGAGCAGTGTATATGGATCATGTATGATTAACTGTTCAAATTAGTAGTAGTTTTGTCTTACCACTTCACAGTCTGTTTCACAAGAAAATTTTGGTTATTCTTGAACCGTTTTAATGGATGAATATGCATCTTTTGTCCATACGATGGCAGCAAAACCCTACAGTTCTGGAATCTGCATGTCAAAGTTGCATCAGTGCTTTTGTAGAGACCTGTCCCAGAACCTGGATAAGGGACTGGTCTCTCTCTCATGTTTTATGGTCCGATGGCACTTCTGGTTACAAACTAGGAAGTTTATCTCAGGAGTGTATTTTGTGTTAGAAGATCCTGAAGAAAAGATTTCAGTAACAGAAGGTATCTAATGGACTGCATGTTCATTCCATGTACAACTTTTTACACAGCTGACTTTGGAGGCAGCAGAGCGAATGCTAAGCTCTAAATGCGAAAGCAGCCACTGTGTCCTAACAGGATTACAACCGTCGGCGTGTGTGCTCCTCCATCATGCTGATTAGATCATCTGGATGGAGAGGATCACAGACAGAAAAATGGTGAGAATAAGGGAGAAAATGTAGACGAGAAGGGAGAATTTAAAGGTTTCTGAGTTAGGACTTTCCTGAAGAAAAACAAGACATCTGTGTAGCTAGGTGGTTCTGTCATCATCCGTGCACTTTCTGGCAGGGGTGGAGGTGAGACTGCCTCATGTGGTAAGTTAGGAGAATTACAGCTGGAGTGGGTAAAACACCAGGCCAGAGAGTAGGAGCTCTGATCTGAGCCCCAACTGGTTCTGCCTGACTCATGCACCTCTTCTAGCACAAGGTTCGTCAAATCTGGACCTCGAATCCAAATCCAGGTTTTGTTTTCAGTTCTCTAGTTAGTTTAATAATTACTGATTCTGAATGGCAGGAGGCTTCACAGCTGGTTCCCAGGTAAAGGATGGCTGGAAAACCAGCAGGCCTTGGACCTCGAGGACCGTGATTTGTGATTTGAATAACCCTGTTCTAGAGAGACAATATTTCACTAGTGACTGGACAGGAGAACACTTGAGCGATAAAAAATGTGTATTGTGGTAAAATCATAGTGAATTCCCTCTGGGCAAGAGGGCAAATTCCTGCTCTCAAGTGGTCCTGAAGGGGGGGATTGGCAGCTCCTGCTTTTGTTGGCCGTCAAGAAGGGCAGAATGAGCAAGCGTCACAAAACGGGAGTGTGTTTTTCCAATCTTCATTTTATTGAAAACTATATTTACCAGAGACAAATCTACTTTGCCGTGTGTGTTTTCCATTTGTACATGAAAGCCAGCTGTTACCTCAAGTAAAGAGCCACCAGTGGGAAATGTGCAAGCAGCACCTGCCAAACTCAAGTAAACAAGAAACAAGGTCAAGTCTCGGTCTCTGATCCCGTTACTCTGTGTGCGGTCAGCAAGCCCCCTGCGGTTCGTCTATGTGGCCAGTTGGTCCAGCTTTCTGGATAAAGCACAGCAAATGTACAGTAGACGCCCTCAAGTAAACCTTTATAATCTACAGTTAATTTACACGAATACCTAAATATTCTCTATATAAAAAACTCTAAAAATATATTCCCATGCTCTACAACATCTGTTAGAAAACAATGAATCAAAAAAAAAAACATTACAACATTGTGTAGTCGCATTTGTTAGAAGGCTCAGTTTACCTACACAATACAATACAAAAGGAAATTTAAATAGACTATCAGGGAAGAAATCCAATAAGAAGAGAATGCAGTTAGGAAATCTGACGTTCCTTTTAGCAGTATGTCCATATGAAACCTCTACACTGCTCCTCCTGCTGTGTGCTCCTTCAGGCCTCCTTCAGTCACATACTGTGAAGGAGGCCTTTCATTCCACGACGATGCGTGAAAACGTATTTTGAAAAAAAAACATAAATCTGGACCAGATCATAAAAATAACACAAACATAGACAGTTTTTATTTCCTACACCATAGACACAGAAATCAGACCCCTCAAAGCTAAGTACTATAATGCCATTTTGGGATCTACAGGTCTTCCAGGGACAAAAAGCAGGGGCAGAGCAGAGACCCCCCCTCCCACCCAAATGCCAATATAATCGGGGCGATGCAGCCCTGCCCCCTGCATCACACCCGATTCTCCTTCCACATCAGCCATCCTTGGCTTTCCAAACGAGCTGAAACTGTGAGAAGATCTATTAGTACGCGGATCTGCTTTACATTCACAGGATGGTGACAGGACCATCCAGGGCCTCCAGTATGCCCCCTCCCGTACGACGCACGCTTATTCCCTGCCCTGCGAGCACGGTGCCCACAGTGCAACCCAGGAACACATGGGTTTGTCCTTTAGCGGAATGGACCTGTTCGGTCCGGAGGAGGCCGTGTTAATCTCTGCCCATTCTATGAAACTCTCAGGCTTAACTGCTGCCTGTTATCTGTATTACACTGAATTCTCACCAATCACACGGCTTTCCAGGTCAGGCTGATGCTCCACGTAACTGTCCAGGATTGGTAAAGTCTATTCCCATTGCCAAAATCCCGCCCTGCTCACTCTAACCCCCTCTAGCCCCTCCTACTACGTCCAGCTCCCGCATTGGTTCCTACCTCGGACAAGGCCACACCCTTGCGGCTGCTTCCAGCCAATCCAGCATTTACACACAGTCACAACATGCCTAATCAGCCCCTGAGTCCCCAACCCTAACCCTAAGACCTTTTCATATTCACAACGAGGGCAAAATGTTCAATATCTTTTTTTTTTTTTTTTTTTTTTTTTTTTTACCCCTTCAGCTTTTCAAGGACTTTTAGAAATGACCAGATCTTCCCTGGAAAATGTACAGAAAGTAGACGTGTCTGACAGACATCTGATTCTGAGACTTATTCCACTTCCAGCAAAAACACTACATGGTCCAGCAGGAGTTTATACAAAAAAACAATAGAGAAAAAATAAAAATGAGCGGTTCAATGTGGGAGAATCCATGTACAACCTTATTCCCACTAATACTCATTTGTTCAGTTATTCTAAAAAACATGACACTTAATGAAGCAAACTTGTGTAAAAGCAATTTGTTTTACAGCGGATATGTGACTGTCAAACCCTGTGTAATGAGCCACTGCCAAGCTGAGATACGGTCACGGATCAAGATTGTGCCTGGGGGGGCTTATGGTGTTCAGAGAAATATGTCATTCATGTTAAGGGTACAAGAACAAACATTCAAATAGTCAGACAAACAGCACACATTGTAAATTCTGGGAACAAAAAACGAAAAAAATGACAGACAGCTGACACCTGAAGCCTTTCTGAAATTGATGCCGATGGAAAAAAGAATCAACAAGAAGACAGAGGAAATAAACAAAACTCCCCCAATAAAAACAGCGGCCATTCCATAGACAGGAAGGCCCAGGACAGATGTGGTGATGTCAACAGAAGGCCCGGGACAGATGTGGTGATGTCAGCAGAAGGCCTGCAGGAGGAGGAGCTACATCTTGGTCTCGCTGTCCGATGGCTTCTCGTTCTCGTACTCGTTCTCCTGGGAGATGAGCTGGTAAGGCTTCTTCATTTCGTTCTCCTCCACCACGGAGTTCCCCATCTCCGCGTCCTTGGTCTGCAGCTCGTGCCGGGACAAATGCTCCACGATGCCCGCCCCGATTGAGTCTCCCAGCACGTTGGTGGTGGTACGCAAGCGGTCCCTGTAGGGGGCAAAGGTGACACATTTAAGTGAAGCTGATGGCCAACTGACGGCATTTTTGCAGAACGGTTAATCACCTAATGTGTGACGGAATAGATCAGGCCTCAGACGACCAGCCCTGATTGTTCCCGAAGAAGACATGGCCACAAAGCTCGGCCTGAGAGCTTCCACCTGACTCAGGTTCAATATTATGCTCTTTAGAAACAGGTTTTTAACAGAAATCATTAATCCAAACCAGAGAATTAGCATTATCAACCACGAGGCCATCGTTATACGTGTAATCGTTACATGGCATATACTTTTACAGTAATGCACAAAAGAAAATATTTAAGGCTATTTATCTGGGTATTAACTATATATTTGCTCAGAAAAAAAACACAATTTAACATTAGAATTATGCTAATTAACAACACAATAAGAATCTTTTTTCTTTGCTCCAAAAAGTTGCTATATTGGATAACAGGACCAACATCACGCTTCGGTTCCCAAGCTTCTCCTCAGTCATTCCACGTCTTAAGTCATATTTTACCACCGGCTCTCGTAATTAATTAACATAATGATTGATTAGCCATACGAGGTGTGCAAGTGGTCACGTTTAAAAACACACGGGTATGTTGGATGGTTGCTGCAAACGCTGGTGTGATTGTAGGAGATGTTTTTAAATAGCTAAGCTGACACACGCTGACAGACATCATAACGCAGATCATTTAATCATTTTCTTCTTTCATTTTTAAATGCATTTATTATACTTACAAGAACCAATCCACCGCAATGATGAGTGTGATGTCGTCGGTGGGCAATCCCACTGAGGTCAGCACAATCACCATGGTGACCAGGCCGGCCTGGGGGATGCCGGCAGCACCGATGCTGGCAGCGGTGGCTGTGATACTGTTTGGTAACACATACAGTGGACATTCCATTAGTGCTGGATAACAGCGATTCACTGTGAATCTGACTGTCTGGGAAATTACACTTTGTTCTACCTGATGGTGATGATCTGCCCAAAGTTCATATCCATGTTGTTGACTTGGGCGATGAAAATGGCGGCCAGAGCCTCATACAGCGCAGTGCCGTCCATGTTTATGGTGGCGCCCACTGGCAGCACGAAGCGCGTCACACGCTTGTCCACCTTGTTGATCTCCTCCAGACACTTAAAGGTGATGGGCAGGGTGGCTGAGCTGCATGAGAGTGTAGGACAGGGTGATGACTCGATCTGAACACCGTCTCTCCTGGCCTATACACAGCCACCTTAACACCATCTTCCCTGATCCCTACACACCCACCGAAAGATCATCTCCCCCAGTCCCTATACAGCCCCTTAACATCATCTCCTCTGGTTGCTATATAGCCCTCTTAACACCATCTCCCCAGGACCCTACACAGTCATCTTAATACCATCTCTCTTGGACCATTACACAGCCTCCTTAACGTCATCTCCCCTAGTTCCTACACAACCCTTCAACACCATCCCTCTTGGTCCATACACTGTACCCTTAACGTTATCTCCCCTGGTCTCTACACAGCAATATTAACACCCTGGTCTGTATACAGACACCTTAAGAGGGAGCCCAATCTCATCTTCATATTAACATCTTAACACCATCTCTTCTTAACATCCAGGTCCTACATAGGATCGGCCCTCTCTCACACTAACATAAGCCATAAGATCTCAGATATGGACATCTGATGGACACCTACCTGGAGGATGTACCCAGAGCTGTAATGAGGGCCTGCAGGAGGCCAGCAATGAAAACAAAGGGGTTTTTGCGTGTTATGACAAAGTAGAGGGTGGGCAGCACCAGGACGGCGTGAATCAGCAGCCCGATGATGACTGTGATCGTGTACATTCCCAGCTGGCCGCCCATCTGTGTGATGTCTTCCATCTCTACGATCTTGCCTGCGATCAGGAACATGATACCAAGGGGGGCATACCTAGTGGAGCAGGCAAGGGCAGACTGATAGTCGATCGCTTGTTCTCAAATCCATCCATGCATTAGTTATCTTTCGTAGCTACTTACCAGAGATGGAAAGTTCAAGTCCAGAAAATAAAAATCCAGACCAAGATTCAAGTTTCGACCAACGAGTTGAGTATAGAGTCACAGTCACAGAGTACTCAACTGGTTGGATTAAACAAAACCTTGGTCTTGATTTGTACTTTCTGCACCTGAATTTTCCACCTCTGAAAAAAATATTAGCAACAAATTCCCATTTACAAACATTACACACTTACTGAACAAATTTTGGTTTCAGTTTGACCGTTTTGTGGGCGCTCACTTACACATAGACACACTCACCACATGATGATGGCGACCAGCCTCATGATGGCCTCATTCAGGCAGTCAAAGAAGTCTCTGAGGGGCTTGCCTTGCTGTTTCATGTTCCCGATGATCAGGCCAAAACACATGGAGAAGACCACCAAGCCCAGGGCATTGACGCCGTTGACGGTGCCTGGAACGGGAATGATCTCCTCACGTGCAATCTCCTGGGTGTTGTTGGTCAGGTTAAAGATGGTGTCGTTCACGATCACCTTCACATGCACCACACGCTTGCCATACTGGGTCTTAAACTGAAAGGAAGGAGGTTAAAGATACAGGTTGGTATTTAGGGGTAAATCAAAAACAAAGAAGACAGAGAATAGGTGAAACAGAAAATAATAAATGTGACGTTGTTTTAATGGTGCTATCACACCTTTCAGTTAGTTGGTGTTTTAATGGCATTATCAATCTATACAGTGAAGTGGTGCTTGATTTGGCATTATCACACTGTACAGTGACAGTGTTTTACTAGCATTATTACATTATTACATTGTACAGTGAGACTTGGTTTTACTGGCATTATCACACTGTACAGTGAGAATTAGTTTTACTGGCTTAATCGCGCAGTACAATGAAATGGTGATGTAATAGCGTTATCACACTGTACCGTGACAGGATGTTTTAATGACATTAATACATTTTCACAGTTACGGTATGTTTTAGTAGCATTATGACACTGTACAGTTATGGAATGTTTTAGTAGCATTATCACACTGTACAGATGTTATCACACTGTATACTGACAGGATGTTTTAAATCCGTTATCAAATTTTGCAGTGAGATTGCGTTTTACTGGCATTATCACAGTGTATAGTGTAACTTTGTTTTAATTCAATGATATTAATACACTGTTATTTCACAGGATGTTTTAATGGCACTGCACAGTGGGACTGTTTTACTGGCATTATCACACTGTATAGTGAAACTGTGTTTTACTGGCATTATCACAGTACACAGCATGACTGTTTTGATGGAGATATCACTCTGAACATTGACAGGATGTTTTAATGACATTAATACATTTTTACAGTAACAGGATATTTAATAGCATTATGACACTATACAGTTACGGGATGTTTTAGTAGCATTTTCACACTGTACGGGTGCTATCGCATTGTACACTGACAGGATGTTTTAGTGGCGTTATCACATTGTGCAGTGAGATTGTGTTTTACTGGCATTATCAGTGTAAAGTGTAACTGTTTTAATTTAATGGCGTTATTACACTGTACAGTGACAGGATGTTTTAGTGGCATTATCACATTGTGCAGTGAGATTGTGTTTTACTGGCATTATCACAGTATACAGTGTAACTGTTTTAATTTAATGGCGTTATTACACTGTACAGTGACAGGATGTTTTAATGACATTATCACACTGTGCAGTGAGATTGTGTTTTACTGGCATTATCACAGTGTACAGTGTAGCTGTTTTAATTTAATGGCATTATTACACTGTACAGTGACAGGATGTTTTAACGGCATTGATACATTTTTGCAGTCACAGGATGCTTTAGTATTATTATGACACTGTATAGTGACAGGTTTTAAAGGCATTATCAGACTGTACAGCAAGATGGCACCCTAATGACATTACTAGAACTGATTCCAAGCTGCCATGTGCTCCTCTAGCCACCCTCCACGCGAACCCACACAGACTGTGCTCCTTCTTTTCTGAATATCTGAATATCTGAAACTTCCTCCTCCGCATCCAGCTGGCTCCAGTAATCGGTCGGGAGCTCAAAGAGCCCCCCCCCCACCCACCCACCGCCCCCACTGACTGTGTCCTGCCTACCACAGCTCTGTGCTGAACGGCCCCAGCAGCCCTCCAGTGGACACGGGTCTCTTTCCTGCCCCCAATGTACACTGGACTGTCCCACACCCGCTGATACACTCTGGGCCCCCACCATTTCTCCTTTATGTGGCTGCTTCCTCCCACAGATCCCTCCCTTGACGTTAATTGATGTGCTTTGTGGACCGGACTCAAAGCCTTTCCCGGCCCGGCGTACAGGCGCTGTCCCCTCCAACGTGGGCCAGACCCGGCCTTGTGTTGTATCTGTTGCCAGGCCCTGCCTCTCCTTAGCAGAAATGCTTTTCAAAACTGTCCCCCGGGCTGCAGCCTGAAAGGCTGAGTGAGTGAGAGAGGACCACAAAAGGCCCGTCTGCTTCTTGGCCAGGGAACGGGGGCTCTGCTACTACGTCCCGGCACCGCTCATGCACAGCAGGGGGTTCACATGCTTAAAACACGGGCCAGGGAGTTCCAAAGCCCAACTCAGTCCCGGAAGCCCAAGTGCCCCACAAGACGCTGGCAGGAGGGGGGGATCAGCCAGCCCTGTAGAGATGGACCCTTGTCCTGGGCAGTGTGGGGGGGCGGGGGGGGGGGTGATTTGTTTCTGAAAAGACTTGGAACGAGATGTGTTTACCTGTTGGGTGCAAGCCTGTACCAGGTTGGGAGGAAACATGTTTCTGGAATTAAAGGACAATGGTCACAGTCATTGTTGCAGTCACGAACAAAGACACAAATGGCATTTGATAATATTTCAGTATTCAGCTGAATAAACCCCACGCCCAACAGTTTGCAATGCCCCCCAGGTGACCCCAGATTCCATTCCCACACCTCCTGCCCATTCGCCCTCCCCAGGCCACCAGGGGGTCAGAAGGCCTTCCTAGGCTTGGTAGGGCTGCATTGTGATGCACACAAATTACCGATAATCCATTGGCACCGTGAACTGCGATGCGTCTGGATTTCATTACACCAGTTGACGCCCGCCTTGTGTTTCCATGGGTAATCCGTGATGGAGGCGTCTCTTTACAGGGGAGTGTTGTAACTCAACGCCCCCATTTGCCCAGAGCTGGCAGTCCCTTTGCAGGTAGGTACCTAATGAGATCCAGGAAGGCATCAGCGGCGCTGACTTGCTCAATCTTCTGTTGCCTGGTGAATTCATCTTTGGAGCCTTTCCCCGGGTGGACGATGAGAACCATGATGATCCCAATGAAGACCGCCACGATGGTGGTGGTCATGTAGTACACCACGGCCCGCATGCCCATCTTGCCTGAAGCCTTGCTGTCCAACGCTGCCATACCTGTACGGAGGTGGAAAGCCTGTGTCAGGGTCACTCTGAGATCACCCCAGCCCTACCCCTCCCACCGCAAAACTTGCAGTTTTGATACTTCCTGCATGAAACTATAGGTTATACAAAATGGTCTTATATTGGACTGTAAATAAAAAGAATTGATTGATTCCATGACTGATTCCATAAAAAGCATTTATTTTGTCCCAAATCTAAGTGTGAAATAGATTTGAAAGCAGGAAACAGATCTGCAACAAAAAGATTCATCAATGTAGTATATTTTCAAATTTGTCTTATACATTGAGATCATAACTGAAGCACGATACTCTATACTCTATTCTCTATACGCCATGTCACCTACAACCTGACGATGTGATTGGTTGGTGGAGTGACTACAATTCAGAAAATGAGTTGGTTAAAGGCAACCTTTTTAGGTGTCATACTTTGGAATAATGCAGTTCAACAGGGTTGCCCAATGGAGAATGACACTCTGTCCCCCAGAAACGATACGAGCACCCCCCTCTTCACAGGAAAGACCACTGTCCTTCTCAACTAACATGAACACAACCATCTGCATTAGACAGACCACTGTCCCTACCTGCTTTGTCAACCCTTCCATCCCCATGATCTTCTCAACATTAAGGCTCTATGAACAGGATACTTGAAAACACAGACTGCAGGACCAGCGGGTTGGATGATCATGGACTCCATTGCTCTCTGACTCCTTGTTTTTCTCAAGCATATAATTTGGACTCAAGCACCTGCTAAGTAAATCAATGTACTGTAAATATCATAAGACTTTTAAAAACAGGTCAAAGCCAAAAGCAAAGGATCTTGAGCTGCTGGTGCAGGGTTTAAGCACCTGAGAAAATGAGGCTGGAGAGGCGGTAGAGGGCGAGCGGGAGATGGGCCGTGCTGGCACAGGGGAGGCGGTAGAGGGCGAGCGGGAGATGGGCCGTGCTGGCACAGGGGAGGCGGCTGGCCTGTGGCTCACATGTGTGTCTTTTTTAATCCTGGGACTCCTTACTGGGCAGAAGCTCCAGCTCTGTCCCTAATGGTATCCCCTTTCAAAACACATACCTCAGTTTCACACATGAACAATCTTGCCCTCCCACAGGCAAAAACAATACCCCCACAGTTCTCTCCCACCCCAGTCTACCCACCCTCTCTCTCTTCCTTTTACTCTCTTTTGGCCCCAAATTCGGGCTCAAGTGTCCCCCCCCCACTCTGTCTCAAGCCCAGCCTTCAGTCCTTATCTTTTCCCCTCTTTCCCTCCCTCTCTTACGGACACTGTCACACTGTCTCACCCCCCAAACTTGGGCCCCAGCTCACCCCTAAATCCCCCCCCACCCTCCTCTCCTCTCTGACAAGCCTGGGAAAATTGTCCGCTTGCCACGGTCTCACAACGCCGTTGTCCCAGCAACAGCAAACACAGCCTCTACAATCACATCCCCGCCACCAAAGAAATGGCACATTCTCGCCAAATGGAAACGTTGTGGGGGCAACTACATGGACAAAAGAATAAATAAAATGGCCCTTCGCTCTGGGCTACTTT
The DNA here is from genome assembly GCA_026784285.1 of Stomatorhinus walkeri. NCBI lineage: Eukaryota > Metazoa > Chordata > Actinopteri > Osteoglossiformes > Mormyridae > Stomatorhinus > Stomatorhinus walkeri. The sequence continues at coordinate 20,357,218 of JAODUD010000117.1, forward strand.
GTGTGTCTCTCTTATATTCTTGATGAAGGAAAAGTGTAAAGCGCCGAGGCTGAACAATGTGCGTGAACGTGCTACCGGCATGTTAGCGATGATGCTAACCTCTCATCTTAGCGGGCAAATACACGACGCGACATCTGTATGAAAAGATTCCATCTGTTAGAAAACATCACTGAAAAATATACATTCTAAAGTCCTCCACAAACTCATTAGTTTCCATATTTGTGGTTTTTTAAATCAAATATTTAACCATCAGCTATTTCGTAATCCAACATGGACGCCAACTGCAAACCCATATGATCAATAAGAATTCCTGTACATGTATACAGATGTACTGGTTGCTCTGTAATAAGCCTTAATGATGCAATGGGAACTGGACCGAGGTCAGCCGTACGCCAACAAGCCCGGTTAGCTGGCTCTGCCATTGGGCTTCGCTCCATCACCCCTCCCGCTCCGTCAATCGGCCATTGTGTGCCCCCCATGGAATTCCGGGAAACAATATGGCTTTGAAGGAGGAGACGGAGGTTAATTTCTGCCCTTTATGTGTGTGAAGCAGAGCAGGATGGAGTCTCATCACAAGTCCCACATCGCTGATTAGCAACAGCTGACAGTCCCCGACCAACATAGCAGTAGTCATCTTTTTTTGCTCGAGCTCCCTCGCTTGCCTGTGCTCCCAGTATAGCACAAAGAGCCGACTGTCCCCCTGCCAGAACGGGCAAGCCGAGTTGTACTGAGGAATAGGTATAGAACCATTCAGGCGACAGAGTTCCACAGAACCTGAGTAACCTGTGCAGCCCGAGGTCAGTTATGGGCGATGACTTTTACCCCCTTTTCCTATTGGCTGGATTATCTGCTCATCAAGCTGAGCAGATACCTGTGATAGAGGAGAGTCACAGGAGCGGCTTAAAATGGAACCGCCCCCACACCTCATTCCAGGTCCTCACTTCCCTTCAACTAAATGGTTGATCTGAGGTCAAAACTAAAAACCGATTTCTAAATAGTTTGCACATCTGTTTTTTTAATTAGTGGGGAGTAAATGTGCCTTACAACAACCAGAGATCTCTCCCCACCCCCCACACTGCATCTGAAGCAATCAGCTACAGCACTCCGTCGGTTATTTACCGATTGTCACTTGATAACAGCAAAAAACAAAACAAGGAAATGTGACGATAACCAGGTGGCAGTTGATTGAGACACACATGCACATTTCCAATCAACACCATTCATGTGGTTTGTTCATTCTGAGAACTTAAATAAAATTACACAGACAAGGAGACCACTGTTACAGCAGACAGAAGCAGGCAATGGGTGTGTGGAGCGCTGGTTCAGTGGGAGACAGCATGTGACAGGTCTCCATTGTGACCCTAACGAGGCCCTACCGGTGACGTCATCCCCTCCCGCCAGATAGCACAGGACTTAAACAATGGGCTGCTGGATATAGGGCCCCTTTTCATCACGCCAGCAGTACCTGGGAATCCCACAACAACATCACTCTTACCTGGTCTCCACACCATATCCCTTACTCGCTTTACTTTTTTAATACTTGACACATTTCTCCCAAGGTTCCAATGTGCTACTGTGGTTACTTTATGATCCATTTTATGACATGATAATCTACAGAAAGTTCACAGCTGCTTCTGCCGCATTAGCCAGCTTTTGCAGGACCTGTAGGAGTTACCTACACCACTCCTGGACCTCAGGTGTGCACAACAGCCACACTTCTGTAAAGGCCGGAGAGCAAAGGGCAGGAGAACGCCAACAACGAGGTACAATCACATGGATTCCCTAAAAGTTCGGGATAGACTCATTGACAAACGGCTAATCACCGAGAGTCTTATGAAGGCCTCCTTCAAAGAACCTGGAATCTGTAATGTATTGCAGCCCAATTAGAAGAGGGAAATTCCTCAGTGGCCTAAAAGCAGCCAGCCAATCAGTCCACGTGGAGCCAAAGGCACACAGAATGGCAAACGTGGTGGCCAGTGCCAGATCAAACACTCAGCTATCCATACAGGTGCGTGTCACAAGCATGCTGTGCT
>JAODUD010000117.1:20390030-20403604 GCA_026784285.1 Stomatorhinus walkeri
ACCCCACTCCCGCAGTGATGAGACACCAGGGCACTCTCAAGCTTATCCTCAATTCCAGGCTGTGGCCGCACACTCAGGTCCGCCGCGCCGCCCGCCGCAGCCTGCAGGTGACGGCAACCGACCTGGAAAGCCGCGCCCTCCGCATCTTCCTGGTCCAGGCCGGCGCCAGGGATGCTGCGCGGCTTTACGTGGCCATCCATCACCGCCTCGTCGCCCTGCGCTCCCAGCACCGCGACGTGGAGGATGACGATGGAGAGGGCGCCATGAAGCCAGGGCAGGCAGAGAAGCAGGAAGAGGATGTGACCCGAGTCCCACAGAGTGTGGGCCTTCATCTCCGCCCCACATTAACTGAGTTGCCATCCATTAATTCCAGGAAATGAAGAAGTGGTTCAGTGATTGAGGATCTGGAAGGTCACCACTTTGAATACCATGAGTGGCAGGGAAATCATATCACCATTGGAGCCATGAGTGAGGCCCTTAACCCCAAGAAGTTCCCCAGGGGTCCCTGACCCCAAGTTTCACTGTCGTGTCGTGTTATGGCAAATATGAAAACCATATGTACTTATACTTGTACAAATTCAGAATGGTTGTCATTCAGGATGAAGCAGTGTGACTGTACAGTGTGGTATCTGTGACCCAGAATCCTTGAAATGGCCATATGACTTCTGCAGGTGGGTGTGACAGGAAGTGCAATGGTCCCTCTGAGTGATCCTGGTGTTGTCATCAGGGGTGTAATCTCAGTGATGTCATCACAGGCCTGGAGTGATCCCTGAGGGGACTGTGCTGCCCCCTTCTGCAGGCTTTCCAGAGTTAGCACCTGCTAACGGGACATTAGCTAACAGCTGATGCTTGTATTTAAGTACTTGTGTATACAGATTTTTTAATTCTAATATTTCCTGCTACCTAGTATGATCTATTGTAGCATCATGCCTGTATGCCATGTGCTTATAGGAAACTGTTCTGTACAATAATAATTTTGGGGAGTAGTGATTTGAACACATTTGTACTTTTTTATATAACTTTATGCCATTAATACCAACTGAAAGCATGTAAAAACATGCTAAAATAATATAAGCAAATTATTATCTGTACATATTTGAAGTGAATGAGTAATCTCAGTTGAATTTATTTGTATTCATTTTTCGCAGGTTATGAATGCGTGGCTTCAGGAACAAACACTCTTTGTTCAGTGGCCTTCAGTGTTCAAAATCATTGTTACTGTCTAGATTCCGGATTCTTTTAGTACCTCCTATCTACATGATTTATATTCATAAGCAACATTTTTCCAGTCCAGTCTGGGTCACTGATATTTAATTGTAACTTCCGTGTTTTGAATTCTTCGTGTTCCTCTGTGTAAATTTTATTGTAACTAAATAGGTAAAATTGTTTTTTTGTTTCATTGTTAAGGGCTGTTATCGTCCTTCATTTGGCGTTTTCTAAGTCTCAGTTTTTATTTACGAGTTTGTTGCAATAAGAAGGAATTTAATTATATAAACTTTTCTCCATATTCGCAGTCGTTGTATTGTTGCATTCGATCTGGCTCTTTATTTTGTTAAAATGCCGTCTTCCGTTCATTTGCTCTATAATTAAATGATTATATTTTATTTACTTCGGCGTGTTTTTGGTGTTATCCCATATATGTAACGTTGTACATGCCCACCCCTTTATAGGAAACTCGTTTTATTACCATTTATGGCTTGGACCGGTGTCATTTAAAATATATTTTATATCTGAAATTTTGTTCGAACTGCTATAATACACTATATTTCGGTACTTCACCATCATTGCTCCACACTAAGAACACAATTATAAACAGTTATATACAATTACACACAGCTTATGCAGTCATGAGACTGACTCAAGATTAATTGGGTATGGGCAGTAAGGACTCTTATCCCAACCAAATACTGTGAGAGTGCTGTGTGTTTTTAGGGGGAATAATTTTGTCCCTACCAATGTTGAAACCAAACCAATGCCCTTGGACTGAATTGTCGGTTCTGTAAATGATTTTAAATAAACCGTGAGAGTACCAGCAGCGCAGCTTCAGCCGAATAACTGGCATTTCTATAGCGTGACACTTCTGTTTTTCTCCTTACAACAAGTATCCACACCAAAAACACCCGAATGCTAGTTTACAATATCACGTGGTTCTTTGGCATGTAGGAGGTCCGGAGCCCCGCCCCCGAGCCACACCGACTACGCATGCGCACGGGGCGCCTGGAAGATGGCGATAGGTAAATGTATGGTGATTCCCACTCCCGACGGCAATAATTACGCGTCTGACTGCTGTTGCTGCCAGGGGCTGTCGGTGACGTTTTTCGGGGGGAAGCGAGGGAGGATGTGACGTGTTTGTGTTTTCATCTCGGCACACGGTTTCTCAGGACTTTTCCGGTTAAGATCTGCCGCGGACTAGAGGAAAGGACAGCTGAACTGCACCCAGGCGTGTTCAAGCGGTCAAGGACTTCCATCTGACAGGCAAACCCTTGTACAGACTGGAATGAGAAATCGAGGTTTTAATAAACCCCCCGAGGAGATATAGTTCTGCAAATCAATTTTGATCCATCTCTTTCAGAATCAGAAATAGACTGCAGCTTTCATCGCTGCCCCCTCTCTGCATTCTGTTTAATCTGATATGCGAGGCGATGCGCTTTTAGTTTTGTTTCTGCACAAGTGAACTGCACCTGTTCTCACAACATCCAGATATGGCCAGATGGGGCGACTGCAATCGGCAGAGGTGTGACCCGTAGGAAGCAGAGCCGGAGGAGGGACGCCTCCCGGCAGCCGGTCCTGGAGATGGCATACCGCGCCTTGCTGAAGCCCTTGCGCCCCGGCACGCGCGTCGCTTCCCTCTGGGGGGCCAGAGCGCTTTCTGAACACAGGTTTAAGCCCGAGAAGGTGGCGGTAGTCACCAAAACAACGAGATATGAGTTTGAGCTGCAGAGATACCGATATGCGGGACTTTCTGAGGATGATCTAAAGCAACTGGTAAGCGATTTAAGTATGATAAATACGATTTTAGTGTCTATCAATAATCTTTTTTTGATTAGCTGGTTGCCATCTAAACACCAATAGTCATATAATTAGTTTTTCATTCTACTTTTTTGGGCATGTTGGAGAATTGTTGAGCTGTTCCTAGATTATAGTGGCGATCCTCTGACAGCCTACTTCAAACGCAACTCAGAAAAGGTGTTGAGTTTATTGTGGTTAAACCTTAAAACCTCCATATCCATATAGATCTTGTGACAGCCTTTTCTCTGGAGGTTGCCACAAGGACGTTGATCTTGGTTTCGACCGGGTCAGCCACCCCCTAAACTTATCTCTTTACTGTCTGAACTTCTTTTGTGTGACTAAATGCCGGCGAGGTGTGTTCATGGATGTCGGTTGCCTGGCTCTTCTGATAATTAGTCGCAGTTCCCTTTCACTAAGCACCCTTCTGTGTTTTTTTCCTCCTTGGTTCCTCCACCGTAGCTTGCCATGAAAGGCTCCAGCTACAGTGGGCTGCTGGAAAGGCATAACGTGCACACTGACCATGTGGAACACATCGTGGACAGCCTGCAGTAAGTGCTGGGCTGGGATGGCGTTTTGGTTACCCTCCTGTGGGCGGTCAGTACCGTGCTATTCTGAGAAATCCTGCAAGTAACTAATTAAAGCCATCAGAACAGGCAGCCACCTTCACTAAGGTGATTAAACAGTCATCACCTCTCCAGCTCCAGCTAAATGTCAGGTGAAAATTACTAGCAGGCTGAAACAGACACAATGTACGCAAACATGACTCTAAACAGCAAGTTTGATGCTTTTGGTTGTGGAAAAGGGAACAGGTTACATACCGAGGTATCCAAAATCTTAATTTTGATGATAGTGGTTGTGGTGTATTCAGATAAGGATAAACACATGGAAAAGTGTGTTTATCTCACTGTGAAAGAGAGAGGGGTCATTTTGGTTAAGGGGCTGGGTGGAGGAGGCCTGATGGAGGAGCTGGGTGGAGGAGGCCTGATGGAGGAGCTGGGTGGAGGAGGCCTGATGGAGGAGCTGGGTGGAGGAGGCCTGATTGAGGAGCTGGGTTTCCTGCAGCGGTGCCCACAGCTGTGTGTTTCCCTTCCCCAGGAGGGAAGGCATGCAGGTGCGAGTCCTGCGCAGGCGGGAGTATGATGAAGACGCCGTGCGATGGGCAGACGCCATCGTGTCGGCTGGAGGTACGGCCACGCCCTCAGTAATGGTCACCAGTAAGAGCCAGATTGTTTTTCATGCATGTAGTCTGGTGATGGATAATTCTGGTCCGTCAGCTTCCAAGATTGGAAACTTTTCATATGGGTTGGAAATTCCAGATGACACCACTTAATGGGCAGGTAGACCTGGTTTTAGACATCAGGTGTGTGCAAGTCCTTAAGCTCTCGGGTTGCTCTGTGACTTTGGTACTAATCTAGGTGTGTGTGAGTGAGGCCTGACCTAACCCCATAGCGATTGGCTTGGTGGGTACGTCCTGAATTATACACCCTCACAGGCAGTGTGGCTGTGCATTCTGGGAACTACATTATTGTGCTCATAAAATGTGAGAAGTTTCATCTACATAGCCATTGGTGAACCTATCATGAAGGTCACAGTTTCTTTTCACCGGATAATAGAAAATGATACTAAGCACTACTCTGTCAGAATATTAAAATGTGATCCACTTGCCTTTGCTTTTGTTAATGGAATATTAATAAAGTGACACCTTGCTTTTAGATTTAAATCTGTTTTGTAATTTATATTGTGTTATAAATATTTTCCAAATGAGCTTATTTTTTATCAGAGATGTGGGCCATGATGCTGGTCTGATTCACACTTATGGGCTCCACATGATCGTTGGCGGACTTTACGAGCTACAGCGGGAGCTTGACTGACTGTTGCTCTAATGCCGTCCTATTGGCAGGTGATGGTACTATGCTGTTGGTGGCCAGTAAGGTTTTCGATAAGGACAAACCCGTCCTGGGTGTCAACACGGACCCGGAGAGGTAAGGAACTTTCCTGTACCATCGTTTGAACACCTAACGACATTCCGGCCCTGATTTGAAGTTCGCTCTTTTTCCTACCGCGGTGCTCTAAAGATCCGAGGGTCATCTCTGCCTGCCAGTGAACTACACGCACGCCTTCCCTGAGGCGCTGAGGAAACTGCGGAAGGGTGAGTTCAGGTAGGTGTCTGCGCCTCAGGACCTGCATCGGGAGAATCTCTCAACCTAAGAGTCAAACTCCCAATATCCTCTAGTATTCTGATGGAGTAGAACTTGCAAAGATTAGTTCTTTTCCTCCACTAAGATTTGTTCATTTTTACTCCCATTTCATTCAGGTGGCAATGGCGCCACAGACTCCGTCTGCACCTGGAAGGGACGGGGATCAACCCAACCCCAGTGGACCTGCACGAGCAACAGCTGAGCCTCGATGAGCACAACCAGGCCCATAGAATTTCCACTGAGGCCCAAAACCGTATGGCCTGTTTCTGCCCTGCTCATTCTGCCCCATTGTGCATACTTTACAAAAACAGATGATACTCCTTCAGAAGCATATGGTGCCTTCAGGTGACTGTTTTTTGGGACAGGTAGAGAGGATGGTGCTGTCTCCTGTCCTCACCTTCTTCCCGTTCGAGGACTCAATGAAGTCTTTATTGGGGAATCTCTGTCTTCCAGGTACCGGTGTAACCAGCACAGGTCATCATGTTGTACGGTCATTGTTGTGGAATCCTTACACTTTGGTTTTTATGGTCGTAAATTTTTTTTGGGCATGTTGTCATGAATCCACCCCTCCCCTGCCCCTCCCACACTGTTTCTTCCCTCCCTGACTTCCAGATCTCTCCGTCACAGGGGAAAACCGTTGAAACCTCATCTCACCCTCTCACTTCATAGGGCCTCGTACTATGAGATCTCCATAGATGACGGACCCTGGGAGAAGCAGAAGAGTTCTGGGCTCAGTGTCTGCACTGGCACTGGATCCAAAGCGTGGTGTGTAGCATGTCTTCAGCGTCGGGCTTTGAGGGAGGGGGGGGGCGACCGACACTCAGACGTGGGTGGGACCTTCAGAGCGTCTGCCAGGGTCATGTTTAGCCCGTCTCTCTTTCCTGTACTCAGGTCCTACAATATAAACAAGCTCTTTGAGGAGACGGTGAAGGACGTGTTGGCCATGGGTATGTTAGTGCATTCTCACTGGGTGCGTTTCCACATTGCTGAAATGGCTGAAGGTCACACCTTTAATATCCTCTGCTGTTTACAGGCCGAACACAAGCAGGTTTGGATGTCCCACTAACGCAGGAGTTTGTAGAAACGGGTGAGTATTTTAATGTCAGGGTTTCTAAGTACTTGTGGAAGCTAGGGTATGAAATTGATGGTGGCGCAGGAGGTAGCACTATCGTTCGGCAACTGTAGGGTTGCAGGTTCGAGCCCTGGTTCCTCCTGACCCCATCAAAGTGTCCTTGAGCAAGACACTGAACCCCCAATCGCTCCCGGTATGCAGGTTGGCACCTTGCATGGCACCCTCCGCTACCGGTGTGTGAATGTGTGTATGAATGGGTGAATGAGAGGCATAATGTAAAAGCGCTTTGGAATAAAGTGCTATATAAATGCAGTCCAAATTAGGGCTTTGCTGAATTATTGATTTTTTTAAATGATTAATTTTTTTTATTGTGATGACTGTTCGTGTCAGTCACTAAGGAGTACAACCAATCCTTGATGTTCGGCCCAGAGGAGAACCGGCTGTTCTTCAGCATCCGAGAGCCCATCGTGAACAGGGTCTATTCTACTAGCCGGCAAAGGGGCTTTGCCAGCAGGTGGGTCGAATCCCCGAGTCCGGGCTCAGCCGGTGCTGCGTGCATGTGTGAGTAACCCCGCCATCTCCCCCGTGTCCTCGGCAGGGTGTGCGTACGGTCGCGATGCTGGGATGCCTGCATGGTGGTCGATGGCGGAACGTCTTTCGAATTCAACGATGGAGCCATAGCGACCATCAGCCTGAATGAAGAAGACCAGCTCCGCACGATCCTGCTGAAAGACTGAGCCGCTGTTTGCTGCAAAGCCTCTGTGTGCTGTAGACAGGGTGGGTGGGGTCAGGGTGTCAACCTAAAAAGGTGCTCAGAGTGCATCAGGGTTACCCATCTGTCTGTGTTGCCCATCTGTCTGTGTTGCCCATCAGTCTGTGTTGCCTTAGTTTTAGTTTAATTTAGTTGGGGGAAATCAGTTTTCAGCTTTTCCTTTTTTGATCAGCTCATTGTTTCGGTGGTTTATTTCCTGTTACTCTTGTTGGAGGTGACCCCCCCATGACCAGAACCGTCATCTGGGGTTTTGGCTGCCAGGCTAAATGGCAATTAACCTTTTAACTGAGTCAGAATCCATGTCTTGTAGCCAATCCAGGGAGGTTAAGTAAATGTATCCGCTCTCCGTGTTGAAGTTCAACAGCCTAAAACAACCTACAAGTAGTTGGACACTCCTGACCAAGACGTCATTTCCGGCTGCTCAGGTGAATTTCTTGTCCTTGGTCCCACGTTGTCCAACTCGGAGGTGCTGCCTACAATCTAGGCCAAGCTGAACCCCAGCCAATAGCAAACACTCCTTTTGCTCCGGCTTGTTGAGGTACAGATGACTGTTCTGTCTCAATGCCATATCAGGACTTTAGAGCGGATGTCTTCTGGGTCCCAGTCCCTTACCTCTGTGGTCTTGTACAGCATGTGACCATTTCTGCGCTTGCAGCGAATTGGAGGTCTGCTGTAGATGATTCTGGAGAACATGTGGTGGAGTGAGGAGGATCTGCTGTGGCCGTGAAGCCATTTGTATTTTGAGGGCGTCAAATCCTGTACCAGACAGTGCATAATCAGGGTGGAGGGCAAGTGGTGAAATACTCACTTGGGGGGTGGGTATCATTCCTTTCCTGTCACTTTTATAATATTTATGAAGCTTTTGAAAGTTTGCAATGCCAAATCGCTGCTGCAGACTGTCATTAAGCAGGTTAGCAGCACAAAGGGAGGACTATTCAAACACGAAGTATTTACTGGGTGACATGCATTTCAAATGCACTTTAACCTCTTACCGCCATCCTGGCAGCATTACCTGCTCCCTGGGGAAAAGTGCACTAGTTTCTGGAGCAGTAGAGAGATTTTGATTGGGGGTTTTGCATATGTGCATGCGCACGTGTGCGGGGGGGGGGCTCGTATAAAATGCACTGTATCGTTTGGGAAGATGGGAGCTGAAACATGCAGTGCTTTTTCCTGATGTGATAATGACGGCCCTGCTTGTGTGGAAATATTTCATGATTGGTTAATAAACAGCATGAACACAGCTGTTTTTAACTCAGGAAAACAGACTGGAAACACGCAGGTTCACTTTTAAAAACCTAGTTTATTTACATGCTTGAATTCACTGAACATCATGTTAATGTCACAGACAAGTAAATGCAAAATTCCATAATCCAGTTTAAAAACTACATCTGAGGAAACGCAACCCCGTCTGAGCAACCAGGCAGCAGAGACGACGAAGCGAGACTGGGTGGTGACGCCGCCCGCCCCCATCATGGGTCGGCAGGACCAAGGCATCAGCTGCCCTATGACACCGTTCCCACCGGCAGGAGCCCGATCACAAGCCACGCCCAATCTGCACTGGAAGGCAGTTCAGAAGAGCAGCCCTGGTAGTTCAGGGATCCGGTAAGGCCTTCACAACACGTTCTGCGACAAACCTGCAGCAGTCAGGATTCGGATGGTCAGAAGATGGAGAGTTGCAGCCGTCGAGTTTGAGGACGACTCCCTTTTCTGCAAAGATTCTTTTTTTTAGCCCTGGTTAATCTTCCATTTTTTTTCCGTTAACCAGCTCACTCCATCTTTTCACACCCCCTCACAACGCGAGCGTCGTCAGGATCTGTAGGAGAGCCGGCAGCGCACCCCCCACACGGCACCATCCCTACAGTCGGCCGGCGTGGGCCGGGCCACGGTGGAGAAGCAGCGCTTGTTAATAAGCAGCCTGGGCAGTGCCTTACTCAGGACGGGCAGGTAGCTCTCCTGCACCAGGCCAAACACCTCCAGCGTCCGCAGCGCCGGAAACTTTTCCAGCTCCCTACGAGGACACAAAGCAACGTCACGTTGGCGCGAGCGGGCTTTCGGGCGGCTGCTCGGGGGCAGGTTTTGGGCTGGTTCGGCAACTCACGCCAAAGCCGCCGGGTGGATCTGGTAGCAGCGGCTAAGTCCGAGATGGCGCAGGGACGCCAGGCTGCGGAGGAACTGGAAGGTTTCGGGTGTCACCAGCACGCTGTCACTGCGAAGATGCATTGGGTGGGGATCAGAGGCCACACCAGTCAAACTCCCACCCACAAACATTTTAAACTCACCTTAAATCCAGGTGTGTGAGCTTAGGACATCGTTCCACCAGAACCTTCACATCTGACAGGGGAGGAGAATCAGAGGGGTGGGGTCAGCCTGGGATGGCATGTGAGGTGGCCCCACCCCCTCCCAAGTCCAGTTGACACCCACCTTCCATGGTTAAGTTCTGCCGGTAGCCACTGACATCGAGCTGTGCGACGTCCGAGGGAACGTTACCGATGACTGACTTCACGTGCTCACTGCTGAAGTCACACCAGGACACGTTCAGCTCCTCCAGCCTACAGACCGAGGGAGAGGAAGGGGTTCGTCAGGGTCACTGAACCACACGCAGCTAGCAGAGGGTCTCGACGGGCTGGGATCCTAGTGGAGGATGATCCAGGCAGGTTCTACCTGGTGCAGGCCCGGAGCATGTCCCCCAGCGGCTGCGGGGAGACTCCAGAGCAGCCCGACAGGTTGAGCCGGACCAGGTCCCGATTCTGAGCCAGGGACCTGCTTAACGGACAGAAAGGAGGCTGAGCTTAGCTACCGGCCAGAGAAGACCAGAGAAGCACCACGTTACTACCACAGAGACTCACAGCAGGATGCCGTCAGACAGCTCCAAGCCCTCCAGACTGAGATCCTGCAAGTGGCAGCAGCGGGACATGATGTCCCCGAGGACAGATGGGGAGACGATGCAGCTGGATAGGTCCATGCGCTGCACACGCAAGCTCCTGAAGAGGGAGACGTGAACGGTGAAGGGCAGCTGCACGTGCAGCGCTGATACTGCCATCGCCGATGAGACTCACGGTGCCCGAGCGAGGCGGGGCTCCCCGATGCAGGAACGGGGGCAGCGCAGAGTAAGGACACCTGCTGGCAGAGCCTGGGACAGCGCTGCGTCCAGGCGGACCACCCCCAACAGGTCCACGCTGCTCCACAGGGACTCGTCAAACCTGTCGGCACCCAGCCACACATACATTAAGGTGTCACTTCTTGGGACAGCTTCCTTCGGTGCGAATCTGTGCTGAATTATTTATTTGCAGCGAGCGACTCAAGCACGAGTGCCAGCTGTCCGCCACAAACCCAGAGACGTGACGAAACCCGGCCAACTGACATGCCAGGCAAACATCTCCAGACTGCCAGCCAGCAAGGAAACGGCTGCAATGCTTACGCCAGACGGCACCATCGACGGCAGACTCGAGCCACGTCCAGGAGGTCACGTAGGGGCAGGCAGTAGAGGATTCCCAAAAGGAGCTCATCGGGAAGCTGGTCCCAGGACAGCCCTGGGTGGGACGAGATGTGAGCCCAGTGGGCAGGAGAAGCCTTAGTTACCATGATGACGGTATTAAAACCTACAAGCATGACAGAAGGAGAAGTTCTCAAAACACTCCATCTCAGTTGATTTGCCCAAGTGACTCAAGTGTTTAACACTGGGTGCACATTTTGTGTGATACACAGCTAAATATAGACTAATAACCTGGCACATGCTCTCTCTCACACACAGACACACACACACCAGCAGGCTCTTTCCTCCTCCGAGGCCTCCTGCCCAGGACAAAGTCGTTCTCCTTCCCCCGCGCTGAGATGCGGGGCAGTTTGTGAGGGGGTGACCAGCACTGGATGAGTTCCTGGGGGGTATTCTCTTTGTCCAGCATTTTCATTGGTTTGTTTTGAGAAAGCATGGATCCGTCCAACTGCTCATTCAGACAGGGGAGCTGCTGCAAGGGTCTGCCAACACAACACCTTTAATTTAGATTCTCCCCACCCACAATAAACTTCACAACTTTTTAAATGAACAGAGGGGGACAGCCCATCACATTAGTTAACGGTTCATGAACAGTTTCTGCTGACAGCGTTTGCTCAGTTATAAACTCATAAGGGACCGGGTTGATTAAATGTCGGCCATAGAACGCGCCATAGAGATGACCAACCCCCAACCCGGCTGGCCGCCATATGCAGCTGCGCGGACGCGCCAAACGGATCACTTTGCAAAGAGAGTTAGAATTGCAAAGTGCAGAGTAAAGGCTGGTAGGTTCACGGTATTAGTGCGGCTATGAGCAGATCCACAAATCATTTCAGATTACACTACACTGCCTTATAAATGGCCATATAGGGCATTCGAGCCCTGGAAATGGCCACGGTCACATAAAGCATTCGTACCACATGCTATCCGCTATATTAAGAAATATGGCACAACGTCCATCGTTATTTCATATGCATTGCCATCACTGTCACCTCTTCCAAGTGGTTCGAGTTAAATGCGATTTAACATAATCAGCTTCTTTGTTTAATAAGAGCTGCGGTTGTTATCAGTAACCGGGCCATAAACCAGCCACACACTACATCACTGTATCAGTAACTAGTTAGTTACAGTCCTTACCGTTCCCGTGATATCTCCATTTGGTTTTACAGGGCGCGATGTATTGTAATAGTCATTTAAGCTTGGCCCAAGTGTGGTCGTTTAAACCTCCCGCTAGTTCGCCCGCCCGGGTTAATGCGAAATGCGCTTGAGCCCGCCCACTTCCGCGTGCTCCTGTGCCTTTACACCCGGTGAGCGAAAGCCGGAAGTGGATTTCCTACGCAGGTCCTGCTGGGTATTATGTAGTCATTTAACATACGATTTACTACAATGTCCATGTTTCTGTATCGGGTGTACGTCAGACATTAGTTACGGGCTGGCAGAATCTATAGTAATTAATAACGTAAGCATTAAACGTTAACGGTATGTTGTATCGCGCATGCACCACCTCTGCTCCTGTTCTGCACGCACGTGGTTGGTTGTTTTAAAATGTACTTTATGGGTGCTCTTCGACCATGTGTAGTGTCACGTTTTAATATGATTATTTTCATTTAGCAGATAAGCTAAATACCCACGCCGTGCCTACATTTCCCGAAATGCTCGCCGGAAGTAATCTTTCGTACGCGTAACAGGAAGTGAAATGGACATGACGCGACCTCACTATGTTATACAAATTTCACGGGGATTCGGAGTAGCGATACCCTGATTCTCGGATTTTTCGGGAACGTTAAGAAAAGAGTTCTGTTAGGGTCGGAATTATCTGTGTCACGCCGTAGGTAAGACACGAGTGCCGCTGCTATTGAAGAGTTTCGATAACTGAACATCTTAAGCTGACGTATAAAGGAGGTGGAGCGATGATCATAATAATTATTGATAATAATACTTAAACTTATCTGTGTTGTCGTTGATCTGCTGTGTGCGTCGGTGCTGTTCTTGTGACCGCGTTTTGTGGATTGTAACATCTTTTAAAGCGCCCTTCCCCGATGGTGCTTGTGTACTTCCCACCTTTGGGGCTAATGACGGAGAGCGGTGTAAGTGCTCTGTCTGGGTGGGGTGAACCAGAGAAGGTTGCCTTTAATTTTAAATGTCGCCTCCATCCTTATCCCGGTAAACCTGTCTGCAACAAGACTTCCGGAAGCGCAGTCTCCTTTAAAACGTGCGTAGAACCCACGCTGAGGAGGCGCTGGGTGGTTATACGGTGTTGGTTGGGGGTTGGGGGGGGGTGTGTGTATATATATTAGGTGGATATTTAAGAATGTCTCAGTACGGTCTTTCACCGTTTCTCAGTATGAGCAACAACTGGGCCGGGTACCACAATTGCCTGTTTGCTGAAAAGATTAATCAGATCAGGAATGCACATCAAACGTAAAGGCAGGACACGCTTTCAGATATACATGAAGACACTAGCGTGCTCTTAGGGGCCTGGGAGGGTTCTCCCTTTGGCAGACAAACCAGCTACATATTCATTTACCAGCTGATGAATGGTGCTCTTCTGGCAACTATTTTGGTAAACAGCCCACCATCCACTTTCTGCTGGAGTCTGAGCAGACTCATTCTGACTGGAATTTCCTGATCACTCTTCTGAATGTTTAATTATGTTCTCCCTACATTTTCAGAAATAGACTGGGTTTGTAAATAGACTCAACTTTGAAAGCTGTATGAGCAGTTCTATATTTATGCACTGGTGCTGAATACAGACATTCAGAGGTAAAGCGTTGATGTCGCCACTGGGACTGGACTGGAGAGGTGCCCCTGGTGCAGCCTTGGATTCTGTGTTCCTCAATCTGTCAGGGGATAATCCATGTCAGCGAGGACACTGAGCTAGGACAGGAATTGTAAATGACCATTTCAATTAAACGGACCTGGATTTCACTTGAGCACTGAGGTCTTGCTATGTGCCGATTGGTCAGTCTCCTATAATCATGCATGTGTCACTAATGCTAATGTGAAACAGCTGGATGAGTCTTTCAGTCAAGG
>JAODUD010000117.1:20423097-20433250 GCA_026784285.1 Stomatorhinus walkeri
GCTAGGCTTTGCAAAACATCAGCTTCAGTTATATATATATTAGTTATAGACGATACTGGATTAGTAATAAGAACTGGACTTGAATTACCAAACTCTATTAACTCTATTAACGTTTGACATAAATGCAGGTTTTGAAAGACACATTAACATTGTGAGTTGATGATGATTCAGGGTGTCCTCAGCTTTCATGTTTAATGGAACAGAATCCAGACACACTGTAAATCTATAGTGGATAAGCAGTTCTGAAGATGGAGAGATGGTGATTTTTAGTTGCTGTGTAAATGTAATTATACCATATCAAAACACATGTGATTTTATCCTCTATTACAGTGCTTCCCAACACAGGCCCTGGGGGCCCCCAGATCATACACGTTGTTGCTCCCTCCCAAATGGTCCACATTTTTGCTCCCGCCCCGAGGAAGCAAAAATGTAGACTGTCTGGGGGGTTCTCAAGGATCAGATTGGGAAACACTGATCTGAAAGCAGTACATCCATCTTTTAAATGCTTAAGTTGTGGTCAGGGTTATAATGGGGCCCCCTGCCATAATACCCCTGACAGCATGGACCACTTGAATGGGATGCTGGCCCATCACAGGACACACACATGCATGCACTCAGAGGAGTTTACAGACACCAGTTATCACAATTGCGTGTCTTAGACTGTGCAAATAAACCCATTCGACACATGTGTCAATGCAGGGGTCTTTAGTGACAGCTGCAGGGAAGGGGGTAAGACCAGGTGGGGCCCCCTGCCAATGCATCTTCATGGGACAACCATGTACATATTTTTTCTCCTTGATGTTATTACGTAAATACACGTCATACGTTTCTGTTTAACATCTGCCCAGTTTAAATTGTTTTAGATGCACTTGACAGATTATGTAGTATTCATGTAAAGATTAACATACAAGGAAGGTTAAATCCATTTGTGAATTTTCACGACTAGTTTATTTTACATTTCTCCTTAAGGAGGACGCTGGAGATCTGCTGAGAGCTCATCCCCATAACTTAGACGCTTCTTCCCTTCATTCCCCTCATGGTGGACACTAAAAGCATTGTGAGAAATTTCATCACAAAAAAACTGAAGGACCAGTTTTAGAATTAGTGGAGGAAGCAATTCTGGGCTGTGCAAGTCCCGGCGGTCAGAGCAGTTCGTACATGTTGATGCCATGTGAAGGAGGTAGATTAACCTTTATTTTATTGCCATAGAACCGGGGAAGGGAACCTGATCCATGGAGAGCTGAAGTGGGTGTGGATTTTTGGGATGACCACCCAATTAGGTGATTGTAAACGAGATGCACTGCTTGTTATTGGCTGATTGAGAGGTCCACCTCTCCAAGGACCAGGTTCCCCACCCCTGTCCTACAAAGGAAAGGTTACTTTGCCATGAATATAATGCCATCATAATGCAGTAGTATGAAGTACATGTTAAATAATTATATGCTGATTATTTTTAAGTAAAAATGTAACAAATCATGAATAGAAACATTCTTGCATTGAAGTGCAGCACGGCAGTACAATAACAGCCTCTAGAGGGAAATAGGAGCAAGAATGTCTAAGGTAGAGCTGAAGTCCTACTACAGCATGTAAGTTTGGTTGAAGATACCGTAAGTTCCTATGAGACAAAAGACACTGGTCAATGTATTCCTCACGTAGTTAGTTGCAGTATAGCCCAGTTCATGTTGTCTTAATGTCTGACAGTGTCATTCCTGAGGATGGTTGCAGTGCATAAGGATGAGAGCACCCGTAGCGATTCAGGCATGGCATGTAGGATGTAATGATTCTGGTTTGCTCAAGATTGATTCATCGTACTGAATTTGTTGGGGCTGAGCTGCAATATATGGCCAAGGACTTTCTATGTATGGAAGATGAGTAGGAGGATTCCTGTCACTGGGTCTTGTAGAAGCTGGACATGGTGACGTACGCCTCATCTCTTCGAGGAACTGGCACACTGTGATTGCTATTTGCCTCAGACCTGCCAGATGTCTCAGAATTTCTGGTAATCCCAGAAGCTGACATACGCCTGCCAGTCCCTAGGCCATCTTCTTCCACGCTGCCTTTGTTCTGAAGCATGGGGTGATTCTCCCCTGTATTGGCAGTAGAATTCCTGAGGATTGACCCCATACTCCTTTGCCCACTGCTGTGTCTCCTGACTTCATAGCTGCTCACCATGTCTGGTATGTCGGGGGTCACGCATCTCTCCTCGACTTGGTCAATCAATTGTATGCAGTTGTCGTTGAAGCTTTCAGGATGGAAGCTAGCAGGTGGACCCTGTGACCAGAGCAAGAGGAGATCATAAGCAACACTAACACATGTAGCTGAAGGTTCTCTGAATGATAGCTTGAGGCTCTGTTAATGAATTCTCCTTGTCATTGAGTTTTACGGCAGATACTAACTTGTTGAGGGATGGATTGTGTGAAAAACACCAGCATTGCGTCTTCAAATGCAAAGTATAAAACTATTAGGAATGTGGAAATGTCTGGGAAAAGGTATCAAGATTTGATTGTGGTTGTTACCTTATTAGGCTTGTAGCCTTGAACCAGAGTATGTTTGGGGTTTGGAATAATCGGCCAAATGATTAATTTGATACTGTAAAGAAAAGAACACAGCAAATATACTTTTTAGACAGAAACAGGATAAGTTCCAATATCTTAAATTTCTTATCTTCCTGTCAGGACATTACATAACATCACCTCAAATACAAAAACAATAAACAACTTATGAGCCTTTCTTCTCTGACTACCTCATCTGTAGATTTAATCGTGTCTCTTTAACACAAGGGCTGATTTACATGTAGTATGAGTCATATGTGTTATCATGTTCCTGTATAATCAGGTGTTAGGACAACACTGTCCCACCTGATCAGACAACCTTGCCGGCTAAGGGAAGGAGTCATGGGCAGGATGTCTAAAAGGAAGCACTTTTCATAAGGACTTACTCCTTGTACCAGTGTCGAACCATTACTCCAGCAATCAATAGCAAGAGGAAGAGTGCAACCGTGACTATGTAGATGTGCAGCTGATCCGCCTGATGATCTACACAGAGAAGTTGGGGAAAAGAGGGTTTGGAGTCATTGGGATGAGTAAGTCGATGGATCTGTGACGTCGCTGGTGCAGGGTGTTGGCGGCATGAGGCGGAAGGAAGCACAGGCAAGAAGGGAATCGGGAAAACGGGGTTTAATCTTCAGATGAAAGGCATTCACAGGAACAACGGACAGGTAACGCCACAGAACACCACAATGACTCATCTGGGGAGACGGACTGATGGACAACAGCTGGTTTCGATCAGGATTGAACACGGGGTCATGAGGGGGGCGTGGCACACACGAGGCTCGGACAGGCGGATCATGACAGGATCGATGGGTTAATTCATTAATGTCCATCATTGGTTATTTCTGCTTACCCTTTGGGGTATGGAACTTGCTCCAGTGGCTCCAATCACTCCAGTAGCCATCAAAATAATTGCCGTTTGGTTTGCATCTGACCTTCACACAGTACTGTGTGTTCTCTCTAAGGACATCTCTGGACTCAATGTGTAACTCATTTTGCTCTACAACATAACTCTAACGCAAAAAAAAAAGATTTCAATCAAACAGGTCTTTAGATATTTAAAAGTCTCAGTGTCACAATTATCCCCAAAAAGCAAGTTTAGCATCTCACCAGGTTGTGACCTTTGATCTTGACTTCCCGCATTAGAACATTCTCTAGGATATCATTCTTATAACCTGTTTCGATGGATACTACCGCTTTCCATTCCTTGGCCACAAAGGTTGTACTGACCATTGGTGTATTTGGTTTTACTGTAAGGAGCCAAATTTGTAATTACATATTTCAGATGTATGTAGTTTATTTTGTTAAAAAGCATGTTAAAAAGATTTACTTACTTATTTTCTTCAGTTCATATGTTTTACTGAATGGTTCCCTTGTCTGGAACTGAATTTTGAGACGGTATTTGGAGAGCGGGGAGAGATCAGGGAATGTAATGTTGTCATCCCTTGTCATAATTGTTTCACAGTCCCGGATTGTGACTGGATCCTTTGGGAGCTCTTTGCTACATAGAGAAATACATTTTAACTCGTTTATTACTTAACATTTTAATTTTCACCCTCTACACTTCAGCAGTAAATCCTTGTGCTGCATTGCTTTGTCATTTTGAATCAGAATAATACTTAACCGTTTACAGCGTGGCACTTGCTGTTATCTCTATATCTTATGCCAGTTTTTTGGTATTTCTACTTACCACAGAGTTGCATTTTTCAGCTCTGTAAGCAGATCTTCGTCCATTTGGCAAAATAGCAGACTGTTCTCCACGGTCACACTAGACCAGCATTGAACATATGGTTCTGTGGATGTACAACAGAGCAGTCCCGCTTCAGTGATGGGTTCAGAAGTACAAGTCACCAACATGGTTTGGAACAGGCCCCTTGATTAATGTGAAATTCTTCATTTTAGATTTCGGATTATTCATTAGGGAGTACTGACATGAAGTATTTAATGTTAGGATGGTGTAAAGGACAGGTAATTAAAGAAAATCGTCCTGCAGCTGTGACATACAAAACATAGGGTGACTGGAAAGCTTGGAACTGCTGGTGTTCTGCATTTCCAGCTTCGTGATGGAGGCCACGAGAGTCTGATTTCTGCTCCTGCATTATCCAGTGTCACGCGTTGGGTTAGGGGTAAGTGTTAATTTATTTCAGGAGGGCGGTGCCGTGGGGTGCATAAATACCCCAGGGTGAAAGAAAGGCGTCTTTCCCTGATGTATGTACGCATCCAGCGTGCCTTCCTTCAGGGTAGTGTTGTGGGTAGTGTTGTGGGTGTATCTGGGGTCAACAGCGTGACTGAAAGCACCGCAACACATCCAGACACCAGAACACACCCAGAATAGAGCTACACACACATGTGAACCTGGGCAGACTGATGCCTCCATTCCAGGAAACGTTATGACACAATAATCACAATAATTGAGAAATGCACCTGAACCGTATTCTTTTGGAAAATGTTTCCCAGCCCAGTGCTCAGGAATCCACAGACAGTCCACATTTTTGCCCCTGGTAGGGAGCTGGGAAGGAGCTAAACATGGACAAACATGGACCAGGTTGGTAAACACTGTCCAAAATAATGCGGTTCAGGTACATTTCTCAATGTATTAATCTGTTGTTTTTCAGGGAAAGCGAAGGCAGGAATGAATAGTATGTCATAGTGTTTCTGGGGTGAAGCACAAACATTAAAAATGGAGCAGAAATTGTGCCTAATGAGGTGTGACTCATATGAGCATATTACAGACTTGAAGGAGCTTTTGCTTTGAATCACTCATTTGCGCGAAGAGACAGCAAATCAGGCAGCACCATGTAACCCTTGAGGGAGCGGTGGCTAAAGGTGAGAGCGGAGCAGGAGTGAAATGCAGTGACGGAGCATGGAGATTGGAGCATGGAGATTGGAGCATGAAGATTGGAGCATGGAGATTGGAGCATGAAGATGGAGCATGGAGATTGGAGCATGGAGATTGGAGCATGGAGATGGAGCATGGAGATTGGAGCATGGAGATTGGAGCATGGAGATTGGAGCATGGATATGGAGCATGGAGATGGTCTTACCTTCATCGTCACTGCCACTCTGGGCATGCACCAGCAGCGGGAAGATAAAGAGCGCCGCCCAGCACAACCGAGCCATGCTCCCTACCCAGAGCACAGGACGCAGCAGAGGTGTAGCTCGGAGAAGGTGATCCTACCACTCCGAGAGCTTGTCTTCCCATATAAGCACGAGAGAAGATCGGAGGGGGAGGGTAGAGGAAGTGAGAGGGCGGAGAGCAGCGGCTTTGGTTTGTGGTTCTGCCGATAACAGGAAGTCGTTCTTCTCTTCATCAATCACATTGGTTTAGAAAAAAGAACCTGACGATAGGGATGGGGACTGGTAGGGCTGGGGTGAAAGGGAGTGGTCGTTTTCCCAGAGTGCACACTGCTGGCCGAGTATCAGGATCTTTTCTCAGACGACTTAGAAAAAACACGCGAAGATTTACGATGAAAAGTTTGCGATAAAAATGTACTGGCCCACCTAGCTTCCGGAGGTTCTAAAGGTGTAAATAGAGGTCTTTAGGTCACCCTGTTCCATCTTTTCACCAGAAGCACACGCACACGCACACATGCTCACGCACACGCGCACACACAATGTCTGCATGTCTAAGGTGTTCTCCCATGTCTCTGTGTGGGGGATAGAGGCCCATTTGCTCCCCTCTGCTCCATTTTCACTTGTCGCCGCTGAACAGGAAGTAGGCAGGTGCCATCCTACTAATCATGGCTGCTGTCGTCTCCGACCTGCTGGCCTACAGTGGCTCACTATTCACTGGAACAGGAACTTGTAGGAAATTAAAAGACAAAGGCTTTCACATCCATTTCCCTCCACCTGCCAGTTATTTTTACCCCTTTGAAGAGGTATCGAATTACCAGGCCCATGATCCCATGCTCCAATGGATGTATCGAGTAAACATTTCGGCTGTGGTGACCCTTCATTTTATGACAAAAACCTTGGTGTATTATTAGTAAATTGTCGCTCCATTGTCCTGTCATCATCCCATGAAGTTATACAGACATGTTAGCGGTAGTGTTTATGACCTAAACTGAAGCTCAGTTTTTTAGACATGACTGGGACATTGAGTCATAAAGTAATAGATATTTCCACAACCTAAAAGTTAGTTTTTTTCATTTACCTATTATTTTTTATCATAAAACAAATTATTCCAATGACTTTTCACATGATAATTAGGAAACAATTTTAGTTTAATTTCAAGCTGCTTCAGCACAATGGTTAATTAAAATGTATAAGTTCATTACAAATTTAAAAAGGAATACCTTTCATTACATGTGATGCTCATCACATTATTTTACCTGTGTGCTTAGCAAGGACAGTCCAGATATCGAAAGGATTCCTTTTGAAGTATCTTTGGGTTTTGCTTGTAGTCTCATGCCAATAATTCAACTGTGCTGATATCACACAGACAATGAGGTGCCTCTAAGGACAGGAAGTCCATTCCTGGGGAGATGTCGCTGACCAGCCCCGGGGGGGTTGGGGGGGGGGTGGTATGTTTTCCTTGGCCGTGGACTGGAGGATGCTCACAAAAAAAGTCTAAATGTTTTACTGGTCTTTACTTCTGGAACGTTTTCTATTTTGGTGTTTCTATCTGTGAAATCTACAGGCGAACTCCAGCGTTGGTGCAATGTGCTAAGGGGGCTCCCCCCCAGTCGGCAAAATCCACTGAGGGCCCTCCCCGGTCAGCAAAATATCCCGAGGGGGCCTACCAATTGTAATAGTACATTAATAATAGAACAGAGTCAATTTTCTGCTCCAAATCTTGGGCATGCTCATGCAGGGCATTCTGGGTACAGACACCTCTTTGTCACCCCTCACCCCATGCAGTCTGGCATGCTTGGCGTGTTCACTGAGGAGCAGACATGCTAAGGGCAGCAATCGCACCGCCAGTCGTCTTCTCCACATGCGAACATGCACGCGGAGACGAAAACAAATGGGCCGCAAGCCGCTTCCTGTGTCTCTGACAGTTTGGTTTGAGTGAATGAGGCCAACGTGAAGCTTCCCATCTGCTTGTCTAACATAGCAGATGTCCAAAGCTGAGACGCTCTCTGCTGTCTCAGTTATTCCCCTGATTGTATCTCCTCAGGGCATGTCAAACTCCTCCACACCTGGGGAGGTTTGAAATGAATAGTAAGGTTTTCTCCATATCGTTTGCATTTTAGTTGTGGTTTTCCAGTCCAGTTGGTTCTTCTGATGTCTCAGTGTTTGCACATAAAGTTTTGTGCTCGTGTTTTTAATATCGTTTTTCCCGATTCGAACATACCTTAAACTGGTCTGATAGGTACCCTGCTGAAAAACACCAGCTGGTTTAACTGGTTTAAGATTAGATGATCATGTCCCAGCTCCTGCTGTTTTTGGATGGTTTAGCTGGGTGGGTCACCAGTTGGTCATGCTGGTATGACCAGCTAAACCAAGTAAGAATAATCATCATAAGCTGGTAAGACCATCAAACCATCAGGCAAAAACATACCTTAAGGTGGTCAACTTTCATAAATTGGTCAATCAGCTTAAACCTGATCGGGCTGTATTTTCGGACAGGGTAGTCCTCTCACACCAGAACTAATCTTTCAGTTGGAGACTTTTGTCCACAGTAGCCTTGGAAGCTTGTTCATAGAGCTGTACAATGCAGGAGCAGCTGCGTTCGTGTTGGGCTTGGCCAATGGTTCCTTAACCACTGTACCATCCGCTGTGCTTCACCAGGAGCCTCCTTCTCAAGGCGGCTCGGTCCATTTTAATTCAACAAATTTTCCAAATACGTTTCTGCATCACAATTGTTGATCTTGATCAAATTTGGCATGTGAATGACATACATATCTGAGACCACAGAAATGTTTATTATTTAAAAAAAGTCCCTTTCAGTTTCTACACCACAGGGAGAAAAATATGATAGAGAATGTTTCTGTTGAGCTGTAACTTTTTTTTGCATGCTGTTGTTTACTATTACATCTATATGACTCAGTTATAGCTTGAAAATAGTGTTTTTTCTGGATATGAAAAAATTAGACTGTTCTATAAATATACGCTTCTTTTTCCAAGCTCAAATTTTATCTCACCAACTGAATGTTTTGCAACTTATTGTTATATGAAAGGCTTGAAGTAACAAGTAAGCTTTTTATAATGAAATACATACAGTAAGTAAGTGTACTACTTGTGCTTATAAAACAGGGAGCTCTTACTTGGTCCTATTCTTGAGATAAGCACCCAAAAATTAAAATGTTTTAAATGCTACATTGGAGCCTTAAAAAGGCAAGTGGGGGAGGGGTACATTTTTCACTTAATTGGGAAGAAGATACTCTTTACCTGGTTTTAAACATTAAAAATTTGTTTTTATTCAAAGGGTTGTTAAAAAAAAAAACACTGAAACTACACACTAATCTCACTCTCTCTTTTTTAAAATAAACATTTCTGAGCTCAGGGAAATATGGGAAATTCACGTCAGATTTCATCAGACGTAAAGGCCCTTCGTTGAATTAAAATTTAATGACCTAGATGTACAACTTGATTTGTGTGTGGTGCAGATGGTTTGAAGTGTGGCTGCCATGTACTGTACTGCACTGCACTCCCGGGATTTATAATGTTTGCGGGCTGTGAGAGTTTAGTGAAGGAGTTCTGACACGACTGGTTCAGGCTATCAGCAGAACTACTGGATCAGAAGCATGTTTTAAGAATGAAAAATATGTGAGGTTGCAGTTCCAAGAAAGAAAATCCCCTCTGTGACTCTGCCAGCTGTTTTGATTAAGCTTTTCAGGCCAATCAGAGTAAAACAGCAGCATAGAAAGACAAAGGCAATAAAAAAACTAAAAAACAAAAAACAAAACAAAACAAAACACTGCCTTGGCACTCAGAGGTGACACTTCTGCTCTGAATCAGCCTATTTTTTGTAAATAACTTTGGTCTGTTGTTTTCTCAGTTTTTGATGTGTCTTGCAGGTTGTGGTTACACTTGTTTAACGTAAACACGCTTTTTGGCCTTGAACGTTTGATGTGGAAGAGTAGGTCTTTGGTTAGCGTGCAGAGTATAGGTTGGCTGATCCTCTTCAGCTCTGTCAGAGCTGAATAGTTCATAGTCAGAAACTCTCTGTGTAAAGTGACATTTTAGTACCTGATTACTAATACTGTTGTTTTCAAATGGATGCATACAATTTTTTTTCAGATTAGATCTTTTTATTGTCATTGAATATTAATATACAATGAAATTCACTTGGAAGCAAATGGTTGAACTTAGTTTTAAATAGCATATTTTATTTAAAAATGCCATATGAGGTAAAAAAAGAAACCCAAACTAATAAAATGCAAATTTCAATTCATCTTTAAAGTGCATCAAGAGGTCCCGTGACATCACTACATATCAACGCGTCACATCTTAAAAGTCCATATCAGTAATACAGTGCATATCAGTGATTATAAAACCCATATCAGTGACATCAAATTGCAGTAATGCATCACATATTAAAAAGTCTATATCAGTGATTAGAAAACACCACATGAGTGCAGTAGGGGCGGCATGGTGGTGCAGTGGTTAGCACTGTTGCCTCGCACCTCTGGGACCTGGGTTCGAGTCCCCGCCTAGGT
>JAODUD010000117.1:20441963-20471284 GCA_026784285.1 Stomatorhinus walkeri
CGCGCCAGCCCCCCCCCCCGCAGGAATCACCAGAAAAATAATGGTGTGAAAGAAAATCTTTTAAAATATATGTGCGCCGGTCCTGCATGATAAGTGGGCCCCAGTCACCTCCTCGGCCTCCTGCACCCATTTGCAAGCTTGGACCAGACCCCCCCCCCCCCATCTCCAGGCTCCCTGCCAGAGCAGGTGCCTCTCCATTTGGGGCGGCGTCGTACTGTGCTGGGCTCTCTTACAACCGTAATATGTGTGTTATGACTGTCGTTTTGCTGAGGAAAATCTGCAGAGATAGCGGTGATACAGGAAATGCGTGTTTATTTACGTAGCGGTTTGCTTTTATTAAAATAAAATACAACTGAGGTTAAGGACCTTACTGAGCGGCCCAGCAATGAGAGTGCAGGCTGTGACCTGGCCACCGCTCACCCCCCAAGCAGCGTGAGGACAAAGGGGGACGGCTGGGTCTGGGTGCCTTGTCATGCACAGATTCACAAGTGGCTCGGGGGGGGGGTGGCCACGCAGCACCGTCTGCTCCTTTGCACACCGCGGGGCTGCCTGGCCCCGCAGCAGCCCCCTGCCACTCACAGCAAAGGTCAGACCATCTGCAGCGGTTCAGCTGGGGTTCCTCAGTTTGCTGTGATAATTGCAGATTGGTTTTGCATTTGTAAATATGCAGCAAACCTCTACTGTAATCAGCACTTCAATCGTAGTTTTTTTTTTTTTTTTGGGTGGCAAGATTCTGTTCCGTTAGTTTCACTTCCATCTCGACCCATTTTTGCCTGAAGATACACACAGTAACAGCCGCGGACGCCACACACAGCGGTGAGCGCTCGCCGTCCGCTCTCCCCCACACGGAACAAGCTTACCGGGGCGCCCTGAATGTCCAGATTTGTTTTGAAATCTGATATCTTCAGACAAGCTTGACTTCCTGTGCTTTTCACATGAAAGCACCTTTGTGCTGGTAAATTATCATTAATTAATGAACAGTTCTGTACATATTTAACATTAACAGAGACCCTGTTAAGTCCTTTTAATCGACAGCAGTAATGTTACAAACCAAAAAGCTGTAGACACAGTGATGGAAAGAGCCGGTATCTCTTCTCAGAGTCCTTTTATTGGTAATTATACCAGTCAGTATTACCAGTCAGTCTCGGTGGACAGAGTGCTGTCTCGGGTGTTGGGTGCAAGGCGTGACCTTTTTTCTTTATTGGAGCATAGAGCTGTTGCTGATGGCATCCCACAAAGCCCGGACTATCATTGTGAGCCTTATTTTTCATTTACGGTGCGTTCATATGCTTCACCCCCACCTTCCTCTACCAGCTGACACGGACCAAACAGCATCACTACGCGAGACCCAGGCCCCAGGGCCAGGATACATCATTACAGAACTCAAAGCAGACAATACCCCAGCCATTTCCTTCCTTTACATAAGCGTTTTAAATTTAATGTGAATATGTGTGGTTTGTGTAATTATTCTTATTTATAAATTATATATATGAATATATATTTTTTCCTTGACTCTGTCTGTCGATTGCGCCTTAGGCGGCTGCCTACTTTGCCGACGGCTGGATCTGGTCCCTCTCAGTGTATTTCTGGTCCAGCTCCATTTTGTGTAGCCTGCACCCCTGGACGCATCTACCACGTATTAAATGGGCTATACATAATAGTATAAACACAGACCTAAAAACAACAATAAGAACCAAGCAGTTGTATGGCACCTGGAAGCACATTTTGACATCTTTTACGCATGAGGCACCTGGAACTTTGTATGTGTGGACTGAGGGCACCAGTCCTGTCCCTCTGCTGTCACTAGGTGGCAGTATAAGACCGACAGAAACCAGGTAAGACAAAAAAAAAAAAATCTGTAGACTCGCCACTTAAAATCAGAGGATCAGTCCTCTAAATTTACAAAAATATGCAGCCACAAAGGAAAGCCCCACTCACTCCCCCATTAAAGAAAACGACCAAATCAAACACAAGTTCCATCCAAATACAGCAGAAGACTCTCAAAACGCAGTGCTAAGTGATTAAAAGCTTTGATAAAAACCTTTCTGCAAAACCACTGACAGGGTACTGAGTTTGACCCCCAGGGACTTCCTAGAACAGTAGTAGGACAGTTAAAGGGTTTTGGGAATAAGGACAGGACCTAGGGACATCTGTCCAAGCCCCACGATATTTAGTTTAGCACTGGGCAAAGTTTCTTTCTTTTATAGGTTAATGGACCAGTGACAGAGTAGCTTGGTATATCCACGTCAATGTCCAGCAGCCCCAATAAGAAGGTTAACCAGACCCTTCACACTTGGCCAAGGTCGAATTTATTCTATCTTTTCTGCAGATTTTTTTAAACGAAGTATCAACTCCACTATTATTTTCTTTCCTTGTCGTTTTCAGACAGTGCCTCTTCTCTGCGTCCAGCCGTCGTCCATCTTCACTTACTACTAAACGCTACTGTACACTTGCTAATTAACTTCACACTTTGCTAAAACAAACTGACCAGTCTTTTATCTCATCATTCCAAGTCTTCTCCCCTCTCTGCATCTTCACATGCTTCAAACTTCCCGTTACCTACACACTTGATGATGCTGACGTGGTGAGAGTCATTCACACCTAGTCTCTCACAAGAGGCACGAATCGTCCAGCCGTGTAATTTAAGCAATGAGCCAGACAGAACCAGAGGTGTATTGTCAATACTCATGGTGAGGCTTGCTTATGATTTTAGAATCAATAATCCTCATGACTGATTGATGAAGAAGGAAATCCCAACCTTCTGTCATTGGTGTAGTTCTCAGACTCGAGTGAGAAAGTTTAAGTTAAGGCAGTCTGGAACTCTCAGGGTGTCCAAAGTTAGGGCTGAAGGAGTGTAGGGGAACAGGACGGGGAAGACATGCTTGGTGTCCATTAGGAGAATCGGGGGGTCGTTCCGCGCCTGTAGTTGGGACTGAGGCACAACAACAAAGTCATGGACTCGCTAGTCAACAGGGATAAGCAATCAGACATTCACTATGAGATTTAATACGGCTCTACCTGGATGTTTCGGATGAAGGACACGGTGACCCTCTCTTCAAACTCGTTGAGTGGAGTGTACAGGTTGAGGATTTTCACAATCTGCAGGAGAGAGAGAGACCCATGAACTGGGCCCAGTCGCCACCCTAGCTTGTCCTCCGCTGTTGGCACTCTCTCTCCCAGACGCAATTCCACCCTTTCTCTTACCTGCTGTGTCGTGAGAGCTGAACAGAGGGAGCAGATCTTCTCTGCATCCTGGGAGGTCTTCTTCTTGACCTGAAGCAGTTGGGCAGCCTGAATGAGCGGCTCTAAGGTGGCCATAGCCCCACGCTGATGCAAGTTCTTCCCACGCAGCCACTCCTCCATCTGGCTGATGTTGTATCTATAAACATGTTCACAGACACTGCAATCACTTCTCCTTATGCAATTTGCATTTCTATACCCATCCTTACTCTCCAAGTCTCCTCTTGGTCAAGTCAATAAGGGTTTGATGTGTTAGTCTTTCTAGAAAGGATTATAAGAGACTCATATTTTCAGTCTGTCCCGCTAGACCGGTTCATGCTCAGTCGGTACCTCAGCTGAATACCGGAGGTCCACGAGCAGACATCCTTCCGCAGCAGCAGGTTGTTAAGGGTGAAGGCGTTGATGCAGTAGAAGAGCTGGCGGACCACTTGCTGGATAATCTCTGGGTCCAGGCCTTGATCAGCCATTGTGTTGTAGAACTGGTTCAGCTGTCGGATCAGTGCCTCCAGGGTGTAGGTGCCCGGCCCATCCCCGTCGTATTCTATGCTGGATGAGCGGTGTCGGTACCCTGTGGGCTTGATGCCCGCCAGACTGATGCTCTCACTTTCCAACATGGCAGACACTGATGGGGTTAACACAAATGAGAATGTTAATCTGGACATAATGTGGTTTTAACCCAGGGTACGTACAGGTATTCCAAATATGCTTAACCCTTAATTTGCTATGTGCACAAGTATAAGTACATGTAAAGTGGAATGCTTCTCTTCACCTACCCTTTCTTCCTTTCTATGACTGACACACACACACACACACACACACACACACACACACAGGAAAGGAAGCTTGGGGGTCACAGTCCAGGGTCAGCCAGCATGCGGCGCTCCTGGAGCTGGGTGTTAAGGGCCTTGTTCATGGGCCCATGGACACATGATTATCCTGCTGAGGCTCGAACCCGCAACCTTCTGCGGAGAGCCGGCTGAGTCACTCACCACCCCTAGCTGCGGTTGAATTTACATTCAGCCAGAAGAATTCAGCAGATATTGGGTTGTGTAGGCTGTTAGTAATGGGCAGGAGCAGAATGTGGATGGTAGCAGCATCTGGTCTCACCGATCATGGGCTGCATGGTCTCCTCTGCCACTTTGACGAGTTGCTGGTAGATCTGGATGGACAGGTCACTCAACAGCTGTCGGTACTCAGCCAGGTCAAAGTTCTTAAGACAATGCTCATTCTGCTTTGGAGTGTTCTGTGTCATGAACGCCTGAGAGAACGGCAGAGAAAAGAAGGTGACACTCCCCACTGCAGATATGGAGAAGGCCATAAAACCGTATTATCCTTTCAACAAATGTCCAAGACCCTCCTGACTGTCGAACGGCAGTAGTCATGCTAATGCTTCTCACCTCTTCTCCACTGTACTGCTTCAGGCAGTGCAGGAAACGGCTGGTGTTGGCTAACCAGAAAGACAGCATCTCAAAGTCTTTGTTGTGCTTCTGTAAAAGACCAAGAGTGAATCTCAATATGCGTACTTTACTGCACTTGTGATCTCGTGAACCCATTTTACGTCATCTTTCATTGCCGAAGACCAGTTACAATACTCAAGAACAGAAGTACAGAAAACAATTTAAAAATCCCCGAATGTCATTCTTGCCCCGCCACAAATATCAAGGACACGTCGACTGCATCCTCGCCAAACGAGACCAATCCCATGACTCATTGAGCCCCAAGCTCATTCTTGGGAGGCAAGTTGCAAGACCACAAGTACGGTTTTTGTGTTCTTGGTATTAAGAAACGCCCCTAGTTTGACAGTTCAGAAGGCAGAACCAGAACACCACAAATCTAGGGCTGGGCAATATATCGATATTGCGTTGCGCATGTGCAATAATCCCCAATGCTTCAGATGACAGGTGAAACATTTGGCCGGGTGCCAGCTTTTTGGTGCTATACGGACGTTTATTTATGTCCATGATTTTGTAAGCAGATTAGTAGTATGGCTAAAATATTAATGAGGCATTGTATGACACCCAAAAGTCATTAGTATAAATACGGCATATCCTTATGTTTAATAAATCTGTCAGATTTTAAACTGCAAAAAGTACCATAACACCGCCGACGTCTTTTTATCTTGTTTATCCACAAGATCTCCTCTTTTAAACGATGGCTGCTCTTCTTCACCCAGACTTCAGTGCATATTGCACCGAGGTATACAAACCATAGTATACCAAACTGAAGTATACCAAACCGTAGTATACCAAAAACAGTACTATGTGGGGTGCTCCGCTAATCAAATTTAATAAACAAAGTTAATATAGGTTTCTAACTTTTTGGGCATCACAAAACGCATCTCATTAATATTTAAGCCGTACTACTAATCTGTTTACCAAATCATGGGACGTAAACAAACATCCGGATGGTACTGAAACTCAAATGCTACATCTCTCATTTGAAGCCCTGGCGATTTCTGCGCACACAACATCGATATATTACCCAGCCCTTCCCAAATCAGAGGAGGACAGGAAAGTTGGGAACAGAGCAGAAACAGAGGATTGTGGGTAAACTTGTAAATGAAGGCAATCCGTATTGAGTACAGATTCAGAAGAACCACAACTACTGTTCAAGTAGTTCAAGTATGCTTCAAAAACCACTGCACACCTGACTCATGAATGCTTGACAGCCTGGCTAAAGGTCATTGCTACTTGCATCAGCTAAGATTCAGGCCCTCCTGCCTGAAGTGGGACTAGTCCTTGTCTCTTACCTTCAAGACCTTCTTGATGGAATTAATGGATGAGGTAAGCAACGAATGAACCTTCTGGTCATCGTTAATGTAGTCTGCGTGGCGGATGCACATGAACAGGATGTAGGCTGGTAGACAGGGTACAGTGGCTGACTCCAGCTGGGGCTTCATGTCTGAAAGAGGACGGTTTCAGTCAGGAACTTCATTTTTGGGAGAGAACATGACGACTGTAAACCACACTGCTGGTGTCGGGATGAAATCTTACCTGTGATGAGGTTCTTAAACAGAAGAGGTTCATCTTCTTTGCAGTATTCCAGCATACCCTCAAAGTCCTTCTCTTTGCGCTGGACGGTTGCCTGTCGGAACAGCTCAGGACGAGCCCGCGGCTGCTGTGCTGTGGCCTGGGACGCTGTAGGGAGACAGGTCAGTCTGTCACCAGCCGTCTCTAGGAAGAAGTCAGCTAGCTAAAGCCTGCTTGCGGTCCCTCCTCCTCACCCTCCAGCTCCTGCACTCGCTTCTCGGAGATCTTCAGTCGCTTCTTCAGTTTCTTCTCATTCTTCTCCAGCTTCTCTACAATTTCCTTCAGATCCTATGATGCAGGCAGAAAATCAGGCTTTCCGGTTCATAAAGCATCACTTTATTCCTCCAACCCAAGCCTTCGTTCTTCCCACACACCAGGTTCTCATTGGTGAGGCGTGTGATCTCCTGCTGGATGCTGAAGTCCACTTGTGCATCAGGGGGCAGCGCCAACGTGTGATTAAGCAGTTCCTGCTTGTGCTCCAGGTCATCTCTGAGCATCTCGATTTGCGTTCTCAAGGCCTCCAGCTCATCCTCGTGGTGTCGGCTCTGTGTCTGTAACTGGGCCTCCAGGAGCCTGGGTGGGGGAGGGAGAAAGGTTACAGCAAGGTGGAGGTGCATGCTGGGAACAACAGACATGTAGAAAATGCAGCCAATCAGAACCATTGCTCTACTACATCTATTAGAGAAAAAATTAAGAAGCATGTTGGAAGCTGTTATAATGTATCCGCTAACCCTGCTTGGTACCTGTAATCCACGACTAAGACTGACCTTCCACATGCAAGATTTGATGCTCTCAGTAGTACTAGACAGGAGTTTAAGATGCTGCATTGAAGAAGTTACTCTATTCAAAAGAATTCACCAACAGACTAACGACACATAAAGGAAGGAAAGAAGTGATTAAATGAAGGGAGAATCACCACAGGGTCTGTGCTTTGGGGCCACGTAGCTAAACGGAAACTAAGACTGGTTTTTCCTCCCACCGAGATGCAGAGCTCTCATTGGGCCTCAATATAACCGGTTTAATGAGGTCACTGACCACTCAGTACCGACCCTGAAGCTTCCTCTCAAGTCAACTTATAGTTTCAGGAAACGAGGAGCATTTTATCAGTCTTATAGCTATTTGCTTCTATTATTATCATCACTCGTGCCATTTGCTTTTAGAAGGTCCTTCCATAACAGATGCCTTGCATTTGTAATTGCTTATGACTTTGTACCAGCCACATAAATGGGACACAATGCTGAGAAGTGCTTCTGTAGTGACACTTACTTTTTGGACTCACTCAGTCCCTGGTTAGTTTGCACCACTTCATCCTCATATATGTGCTTGTTGCTGTTGCTCAGCGCTGGCATACTGCTGGTTTCCTGTCAGGAAGGGAAGCCGTATGACGTTAGTGTGAAGAGGCGCGAGTATCACTTCACGGGCTGGAGCTGTGGGAGGTCTGCATGCTGGCTAACCAAGCACGATGAGCGTTAGAGGTCTGCCACACATTATACCATTAGAGGTCTGCCGCATTTGTACTCCCACCCAATTATAATACTTAACACTGGAGGCAGCAGATAATCTAAAGGGTTTGTTGCATCAGATGTGGTTGAATGGTTGTTTCTAATGAAGCATTCACATCTCAGTAGCTGATGTTACCTTGTTAGTCTGATGAGGAGATGGGAATGTAAGATAGGCCCTCGCTAAAGGGAAATGAAATAATAAAACGATGGCTGCATGGGCTGACATGAGCCCTGGTACGTGTAGGGATGCTGCCTTTAAAAGATTCCCCTCAAATCCAAGACCATGCAACCTTGACAGAAATCTTTCAGCACCGCAGGCCTACTGCCTGAACACTCTGCCTATAAGGTTCTAAAAAGATGTATAGCATCAGATATCTATGGATAGTCAATAGCTCTTTTCAGTCAGGCCTTTTTCTAATGGCCGCGAAGATGACAATTATCATACCTCTTTTAAAATAGTCCAACCTAGATGCCTCAGTAATAAGGAACTATAGACCTACTGTTTTTAGGAAAGACCATCGAAGAGGCTGTTTTCCATCAACATAATTGTTTTGCTCCATGAAAGAACTCTTAATGCTTTTTAGTCTGGATTTTTGATCACTCCACTGCACTGAGACTATACTTGTTAAGGTTTAAAAATGACATCCATCTGAGCAGTGATGAATTAAAAATCTTTAAAATACATAAAGTTACAGTACTCTATATAAATCTGACATATCCTTATACCTATTAAATTCGGTTAGCGGAGGAGGCCGTCTGCTACTGTTTTGGTAAATCATGGAAACGATAAACACTGAAGTGGCGGTGAAGGAGGAGACAGCTCAACAACCAGAACAGCTTTTAAGAGAGGAGACACTGTGGATAAAGAAATAAGATGTTGGTGTTGTGACGGTACCTTCAAAGAGGAAATATATTACTGGAAAGCAGCCTTTTATATGATTAATTTGAAAGACAAAACATGCTAAATAATGCAGATGTATGGTGAAATGTTTTAATCACCATCATCATATGCAGAATAGAACAAATATCCAACACCATAAAATATTTCACCACAAACTCAAAATGACAGGCTTCTGTCATATTTGACTACTCAATTGAACATAAAATAGAATATAAATAAAACAATATTTCTAACAACCATAAAACATTTTTTAATGCTTTCTCTACGGGTGCAGTGGATTTAAGCTAGGATCGAGCAATGATGGTGCAGCAAATGGCTTTGCATAGAAGTAGCGTTAGCCGCTGTGTACGGCATTATTTCCATACAATGCTTACAGGTGGTTTGTGTTTTGTCTATCACTTTCTCGCCATTTATATTTCCCACCAGGAACGCAAAATGCTGCCACACAAAAGATTTAAATGTGTCTGGGGCATCTACAAATGGAATTTCGTCAGACGTCGACATGCTTACATCAGCTGATTCGCAGCGCCTTCGTGAGACCGCTTTTTACTCCGACGAGAAATCTCGTCATGTTGTAATACACCCCTACTAATCTGCTCACCAAAATGTGGACGCAGGTAAACATTCATATAGTACAGAAAGCCGCCTCTGGTGACCGTTTTTCCCGTCATCTAAATCCATGGCGCTTAATGCGCATGCAGCATACAATCTCGAGTACATTGCAATGTGATATCAGTCCTATTTGGGCCAACAGATAAATATGAATCCATTCTTGGGCCTCTTCTATTCAACATCTACATGCCCCCTCTTGCTGAGATTATGGAACACTATAACATCTCTTACCTAATTATGCAGATGACACACAGTTCCACATTGCAGTGTCACCATGTGACTTCAGTTTAGTCTAGACTTAGATTCATTAGATTCATAGAATACGTGCATTGAACAAATCGAAGAATGGATGTGTCAGAATTTTCAACTTTAATTTCAACAGCCACATGACGACCATTACAAAATCAGCCCTACTACCACCTTAAAAATATAGCCAGAGTTAAAAGATTTCTGTCTAAACAAGACATAGAAAGGCTTGTTCATGCGTTTATTTTCAGCAGGCTGGACTATTGTAAAGGTGACTTCACAGGTCTTGGCAAAAAAAAAATAAATAAATCAATGACACATTTGTAGCTCATCCAGAATGCTGGTGCCAGGATCCTGTCTAACAACAGGAGAGTAGAACATATCACACTGGTCCTTTAGTCACTGCACTGGCTTCCTGTGCATTAATGGACTGATTTTAAAATACTGTTATTAACGTACAAAAGCACTAAATGGTCTCGGGCCCAAATACATTTCTTACTTGAACGTCGTGAAGCATCCAGAACCCCTGAGATCATCTGGGGAAGGTTACCTCAGTGTCACAGAATCAAGACCAAGCAAGGAGAAGCAGCGTTCGCTTTCTGTGCTTCCTAAAGACCTGAGGTCTGCCAGCACTGTCAGCTGACGTAGATCAGGGCTTAAAACGTTACTGCTGGCTACAGCTTTATAATAAATTATGTATATCAGTTTAGTCAAACACTGTCACCACAATGTAACGTCTGTTTAATTAACCGTTCGGCTTTTATGCTTTGTTGTTGTCTTGTAAATTTCTGATTTTAATGTCTTAATGAAATGTATCCTCCTGACTTTGTAAAGCACTTTGAATTGCCTTGCATTTGAATTGTGCTATATCTATAAACTCACCCTGCCTTGCCTCTCTTTCAGCAAAACTTTCGCAATGTAAGAATGCAAATCGCTAATTTTCTTGGTGGCATGACTATCCGATGTGGTCTTTTACGGTGAAAGGCAATTTGAACATTTGACCGCATATAGCAATGCTTCCTTTGACTGTTCACACTCAATGGGGCAAGGAGAGAGAGCACATTTGTCCCTCCAGGAGTCAAAGGTGTCTTACTGCAATAAGCTCTCAATCCAAGGTATCTTTAAAAAGCCAAAGATAATCGCCGGAAGACTCACAACGTGATTGGCCGTCACATTCTCCTGGGTGGAGCTGATGATCTGTGACCTGAGAATGAGTACTTCCTCCTTGCGAATCTCCAGTTCCTCATTGGCTGACTTGAGCTGGTTGAGCAACAGGTTGTAGCTCTCCTGGTGTTCATTGGATGAAGAGGAGCTGCTCTGGGAGGCATTGTCAGCCACAGCTTTGCGCAGCTCATTAAGGTCATTCTTCAGCTTTTTGTTTTCAGATTCCAGCTCTTGTCTCTGTGGAGAGGAGATGAGGGAGAGAACATTTAGGAACGAACATAGTATATCTTACTACACAGGCAGCAAGATCTGCATTGTGTTTTCGTTTTACAGCATACTCTTATCTTATCTGACAGCTGGTTGTTTGCACACTGAAGATATTACCGTCCTTTGTAAACCTGGGCAGTTGCAAGCTGGTAAGAAAAATATCCTTAAATGCATTTGTGTTCCATCTAAGGCTCATGCTAAAATTCTGCCCTGACCCCACATTTGATGTTTAGCAGCATGCATCTCATCACAAATGGCCAGAGTTTGTCTGTGGCTGCCATGTCACCCCGGGCGGAGTGTGAGGACTGCGCTGTCCCGTACTGAATCATAAAATGCTGTCCTCCATACTGATCCAAGAAAATATGTGATTCGTTCCATATTTTCGTACACATTTTCTACACATCCCCCCAGCGTAGCAAATTTTAGCAGCAGGGAACTGAAGTATTGTTTGCATGTAAAACAATAGATGTGGTTGGGAGGTTGATTATTGTTTGATCTCGATATTGCTAAATTTAATTTAATTCTTTTCCAGAAATCCTATCAAATGTGTCTACAGTTGTCCCAACGGACTCCATCACAGTTGAACCACAAATCCACTCGGGAGTCACAGCGATTACAGAAGTCACAAAAGTCACCTGGCTGCATTTCCACTTCTCGTCCAAGACCCCCGCCCAACTCACCCACTGCTTCTGTGGCAGGATGGCCAGCACCAGTATGCACACCAGTACGCACACCAGTATACAGGTTAAATGGACAAAGAACATCAGCATCCTGCAGTGAGTATCTGCACGTGTGTGTGTATGTGTGTGTGTGTGTGTGTGTCTGTGCGCGCGTAAGAGGGATCAAAGGTACATGGACCTGTACCTTCAGGCTGTTGTACGCAGAGTCTGCACTGTAATCCTGCTCTGACACGGAAGCCTTGAGTTCCACAGCCTGAGAGGTAAAGACAACAAGCCTAATTCAGCAATGATAAGGAGGATCGATACCAGTATTGATCACCAATGTCGAATCAAAGAAAAAGGAGAGGGGAAGCTTCATTAACTATTATTAAACTACCATCCATTTAGAACAGCCAATGAAAAGCCATTTGTTCACCGTATTATCAATCATATGATTTCATGCTTCAAAACTTTATTAGGGAAGATTTTATTTCCATGCAAGAGCATTTCACTGTTGAGACAGTAAACAGATACACACCCATCTCTGTGCACTTCTGCATTTTACCCACCATGACAGAGATTAACATTCTGGTTAGAATTTGCTCACACTCATTTGTCACGGTCACGGTTAAGCTCTTTGCTTGTTTCAAATATTTTGAGGTGTTATTGAATTAAGATGTCAAAACCCCAAATACATTATTTCCAAAGGCAGTGCATTTCTACATTTTCTGCATTTCTTGGCGTATTTATGGTTGTGTGTCGTTTAGAGCCTGACAGGGTGACGACATCTCATCTGATCATCTCAACGTCGCTACAGTTGACAGCCAAATTGAGATTTGCTACCAACTAACGAGAGGATCCAGTGTAAAATGAAGATGCGATAAATTCTTTAAATTTACCTTCAGGGCACGATTAAAGGTTGGATGTTCTGACTGAAAGCAAAGAACTGGAATACTGGCTCACACGCTATCAGCGTGGAGGCGACAGAGAGGATGGCGTAGTGGACACCAGCTCACCTTGCGATTAGCCAACTCCTCCATCTTCTCCAGGTTACCTTGCAGCTTGCTACGCTCCTGCTCCAGTTCTCTCACACGTTTCTGCAGCTTCAGGAACAGAGTGATGTCCATGGCCGCTTTGTCCAGGCCCATCTCCTGCAAGGCCCCAGAGAAAGATGGAACCAATACTCACCTGTAAATCAAAACCCCCCCCCAACACGCATCCCCTACACATCCCATGGGCTGTAATTACCTCCACTTGCTGAATTGAGTCCTCCGTCTCGCCAACCTCAGAGGTGGAGATGGAGGGATAATTTGAATCTGACTCCAGGCTACTCTGATTAGACGGGTTCCTTCGGTGGCCAGGCTGAAACTAGATGACAAGGAGAGGATTTCTACAAACCAGAAGCATACTGACAGGGAGGCGGACTTGTGTGCAAAACGGCTCCGTCTAGCTTCTCCGCGGTGCTCCATTCGGCCTCCCCTCACCTTAGCCAGGAACACCTCCTCATGCAGGTTGTCGTATCTCTGCTCCAACCTGGAGAACTCCTTCAGGAGATTCTGATAGCGCAGTCGCTCATCATCCAGCTCGGCCTGCAGATGTCCCTCTTTTTCTGATACACTGTCATCTGGTGGGGGGGGGGGCACATAGTGAGATATTCCTGCAACAGACTTAAACACAGTTCACTGCAGAAGCCGATATTAGCCAAAGAATCCACAGATTTAGGCAGTAGCTTCAGTTTGGTGGAAGACTGGAACATGGGAACATGACGCTGTGGTCGTGGGGTCGGGAGAAATGCTTCCCTTTAGGAAGGCTGCCCCAGCAGCCCCTAACCCCCCACATAATGCACCTCAGAGAATACTTCTCCTGTGTTGCGACACAAAGGTTCAGCCACATCCCAGGGGGTCCCTGGCTCAGTTTGTGCATATCGACTTCCGAAATCCAATCCCACCTCAGCCCCCTACGGCCTACTTCTGCACACAGACGCCTCTTGTCAGGAGCAAACAAAACATCCTGACCTGCAAGCGAGAGCCTTGGTCGTGTTCTCCGCTCTCGCCGGGGAGAACGTGACCCAGCGAGAACACTAAGCTGCGATACGCGGCCCCCTCGCCTCGCAGCCACCCCACTCTGTGGCCGCACGCTTACCTCCTGCGCTTCTAGACTGCAGCAGGATCTTTTGGTTCATTTCTTCCTTCTCCGCCTTCAGCAAGGAGTTCTCCTGCTCCAGCTCCTCCACCCTCTACACAGGGGAGGAAAATACAGAGATCAGCTGTCGGCAAGCTAGAGTAGGCGTGGTCACCCCAGCTTCATCCCCCGCCACACGCACCCGGGAAAGACATGAAGGGGAAAAAAAGGAAAATACACAATATATTAAGGTCAAAAATCCGAACGTGGGACTGTAGCATTTTCAGCGCGTGTCAGAGGACAGAAATCTGAGTCATTCTTCAGCAATCTGTCGATCTTCACACGTGTGGCTGAGTAGGCTTCCCAAACGGATCTCAGAAGCTTCACGGGCCTCCGCCCCTACTGTTGCAGCCTTCAGCAGATCATCTAGGCTCATGCTGCGTTTTATTCAGGCCAACCGAAGGCTTCCCCAGACCCCATTTTTAATGATTAATTAAATAAAACATCGCCAGCATTTAAACATGCATGCAAGAGCTACATGAGTGCAAAATGACAAGCGAAGAAAACTGTGAGACCCCCATGCACTGAAAACGAACTTCTCCAGGTAACTTTCATGTAGAGAACACGCGCCCCACCACACCGTTAGTCATGGACCGGAACCAACAGACTTGTGGTTCCATCAATGAATCATATGAGCACTTTCTACCGTTCCAAGCAGAAGACGGGTTGGGATCCCTGCCTTTCCTACATTTGGCTAAACGGTTGATATTCAGAATAAATGGGTATTTGTAAAGCTCAGTCCCGTTCCTACTTGTCTCACCAGGCATCATCCATAAGCACACCTCACCTGTTCCAGATCTTGCTTCTCACTCCTGTGTTCCTCCTCAATCCTCTTCCGCTCAGCATGAGCTTTGCTAAGCTCCGCCCTCAGCCTCTCCAGCTCCGCCTGCAGTGAGGTCAGCTGATTGCCATCTCCATGGAGACTGCGCACCTGGTCCAATTCCTTCTGCAGCTTGCTCATCTCTGTGATCAGAGAGGTGTTGTTGGCTAGAAGCTGCTCATTCTGGGTCTTGTGTTCTTTATTCTGGAGAAAAATAAAGAGAAAAATATTTACTTGCAGTGATGCAGAGTACAGAATAGACCAAATCATCCTGTCTGACATCACGCTGGGATTAATACAATACAGGGGGACCGTATCATTGCTCAGTGTCAATGTTTTCCATGGGGAAACATTTGAGATAAAATGGCACCTTCTCAAAACCTCCCAGCTAAATGAAAAACCTCAAACAACAGTGATGTCTAAAAGTACATATTATATCCATCCATCCACCCATCCTCTTCCACTCATCTGGGTTCAGGTCGTGGAAGTAGCAGTCTAAGCAGAGATGGCCAGACCTCCCTCTCACCAGCCACCTCCTCAAGCTGCACCGGGGGAATACCAAGGTGTTCCCATGCCAGCTGAGAGATACAGATGCCCAAATGACCTCAACTTGGAACTTCTGGTACATATGAAGAGTGGCTCTACTTTGAGCACCACTCAAAAATCCAAGCCCCTCACCTCTCAACTCTAAGGCAGAGCCCAGGTGCCCTATGAAGGAAGCTCATTTCTCCTGCTTGTATTCAGGATGATATTGGAGTGGTATGCAACAGGGCTGACTTTTCCCTGGTTACTCAGCTTCATCACAGCTACTGTAAACATGGGGTTGCCGTACCTGATCGTCCACCTTCCTCTGAAGCTGTACGATTTTATTCTCCATGCCGACATTCAGCTTCTTCAGGTGCTGCACGGATCGCGCCTCTATCTTCATCTGCTTGAGCTGCCGACGGGCCTGCAGGCACCGGTACGCGCACTGGATCACCACCGCCGCGTTCCGGGCCCTCAGGAACTTCTTCCGCTCCATCCAGCCACGTGTCGACTTCTGGATGATTGTGGCTTTGTGGTTCAACCAAAGCTGTGAAGACAGCAGATGTCGGTCAGGGCCATCAGAACAGCATGGCATCCTCTGTGAACCACCCCTCTTGTCCAAGACACCATTGCTTGTTTAGTGTGGCTGAAGCCTCCCCAGACAAGAACTTTAATCCTTCTTTGCTGGGGGGAGGGTACATGAACTACTTCCCCCTCTCTCTACATTATGCATGTTTATTGACATATTTCTTTTTGACTCATCTAGCTATTCATATGTTGAACAGTGGGATATAATCATAATAATGATTATATTATTATTTAATATGTATACATTTATTAAGAGGTATGTTCAAAAAAAAAAAAAAAAAAACCTACCTCGTGATAGAGTCTGCGAGTGAACATGCCCCTAGTGAAGGCCTGGATAGTGACCACGGCCTGGCGGACTCTCAGGTAGGCCCTGCGTTCTCGCACCATGCGGGACTGCTTCTGACAGATGACGGCCGCCCGAGTGAGACGCAAGTACTCGGCGTACCTGAGACACGGGCGAACGGACACGAGAATCATGTTTAGCTCAAAGCAAACCTGCTGCTGCTCAGTTATCACGTCTTCCTGGACAGCGTTCTCACCTGCGTGCGAGGTAACCCCGGCCGTACTTCTGCACCAGGATGGCGGCCTTCCGGATTCTCTGGTACTGGATCCTCTGCAGCCATCCTCGCACCGTCTTCTGGATCTTGATGCAGGCAGCCCGGAACTTGTCGGTACGAAGCTTCTCCAGATATGCCACCTGACCCGCGCGGAAGAAGATCTTGGTCTTCCCAAACTGGAACTTGTCCGGGTCCTGGTGGAAACGCAGAATCAGAATCAGCCTTTATTTTTTAATGTTGCCGTGCTCGTCTGTGTAATGAAAGTATCTTGTGTTTTACCGGTCTACATCCTTTTGTTGCTCACTTCCATTATCATGCAAAATGCAGGAAAACCATTGAAGGAAAGTGGATAGAAAACTAACACCACTTCACTTTGGTCAACGGCCATGTGGAGACACAATAGCCGTGTGGTAAAGGAACTGTGTGAGGAAGAAACTGTATAAGTGAGAATTTCAACAGGTCCGATACAGGGGCACATCTAAGGCGTGGCCAGGGGTCAATCAGTCGATTGTGGTGTCTCCAACTTGACTGGGAGATGATAAATGGGTAATGCTCGTGATTGGCAAGACGTACCAAGGATGACAAAATATTAGCCCACTGCCATCCTAATAAAATCACTAGGTCTATTCTGGCCACCACATTGTACAAAGCCTGGATACTCCGCAGGACCAATGGCATTGTTATGAGTAACCAAACCAGCCATGTTTAAATTTCCACAAGATTACAGATACATCACTGACAGAAACAAAGTGGGCTTCTTTCCCCGATAACTGGACAAACTATCAGCCCAACGCATTTGGGAGCTAGACTGGAGGAGGTCGGGTGGAACACAGCAGGACATGAACCTTGATCTGGGTTTCCAGAAAGTTTCTGCAGATGGCTTTTTTGTCATTGCTGGCCAGGTCCTTCTTCTTCATCAGAACCCGGTATCTGTTG
The DNA here is from genome assembly GCA_026784285.1 of Stomatorhinus walkeri. NCBI lineage: Eukaryota > Metazoa > Chordata > Actinopteri > Osteoglossiformes > Mormyridae > Stomatorhinus > Stomatorhinus walkeri. The sequence goes on from JAODUD010000117.1 coordinate 20,459,191, forward strand.
AAGAAATCCAGGTAGGTCCACCTAAAACCCAACAAGACAAGGTTCAGAACACTGTTACCTTTCATACAACTCACAGTCAAAGGGGAAACCGGTTCTTGCATAATCAGCACACACACAAACATGCTCAGGTTCTTTTGGGGTCACCATAGACTCTCACAAGATCATCAGATCAGCTGCTGCATCAGTTACAAAACAGAGATTCTTCTGCAGGCTAGTTTACAGCAAATGTTTGCTCTCTGAAGTGACTCTCTACCTTTGTTCCCCTAAGGGAACACTGCTCAATACTGGGATTACAATTAAATTCCACAGGCTAAGAGGCGAAGACTACAGTCAGTGGACCTCGAGTCCACCATGGCGCTAGGTGTTCCTCACAAGGGTCACATTCCTCCTGATGGGTCGGTCCCCCTGAGGGTCCCCAGACGGTCCGTGTTTTTGCTCCCTCTCACATTTTGTAGTGAGCTAGGAAGGAGCGAAAAACGTGGACTGTATCGGGGTCCCTGAGGACCGGGTTAGGATACACTGACCTACAGTACTGTGTCATCAATAATAAGCATACAGCAGAAGTGCAGTGACGGGGGTGGATGGTAGAATCAGTGACACCAGGGTAGAGCTCCTCAGGACCTGCCCACCTGGAGGGGTATCCTGCTGCACTGATGCGGATGGTCTCCAACACGCCGCATGCTCGCAACTGCTGCACAGCCCTCTTGGAGTCAAACCTGCATCACAGAGGATCCTCTGGGTAAAGCGTGCCTGTCACGATCTGAATGCACATCTGCGTATGTACACACATTCACAGTGCGAAACTAATGTTTCTCTCTCAGTCACCGCGCAAAATGTAGTTGCACCGCTTAAATCGATGAGCAGCTCAGCACATTCACAGAACTATCGGTCCTAAATGTAGGTCTATTACTGATAAATGGTTTGGTAGTAAACGCAGGATTTACAGAAATAACAATGTGATGTTTTATTTTAAAGGAAAAAGTCACAGAGAGTTAAGTAGTGCTTTAATACAATAAATTATTAATTTGCTTTGTTAAACATAAACACCTACGTATGTTTCATTGTCAAGTGAGACTAGACACATGCAGATGAGATGCTGTACAGCATCCTCTCCACAGTAGTTTATGTTTCCTATCTGTCCTGCAGTTGTTTATTAACATCATACATTTTGTTTGGTGTTTAGCATGTCCAGAAATGGCAGGGTTCCAGACCGCGATCATTTAATTGCATTTTGCGACCATTTTTGGAGATTGCAGGATATATATATATATATATATATATATATATACACATATAAACACAACAACAAATGGTAAGTTGCCTTGGTGTCGCAATCTCCAAATAAACACCGCTGAACACCAAACATGACGTTATTAAACAACTGCAGGACAGATGATGAAAACATGATGATGATGGAAACATGATGAATTAACCACAGTGCTACGACAAGTACCACTTAATACGTGCTTGTGTATTGGCGGCGCCGAAACCATACTGTCTGATATTCATATTACTCTCAACATCGTGAAAACACTCCTCCTTACCTCATCTTCCTCTGCAGCAATGAGCACAGTTGTCTGTGCCTGCACAGTCGCAGAGGCCCACCCCTTAAACCTACCGCCACGTCACGGGTGACAAGAGTCAATTTCCAGCCCATAAACGGGTTCTTCTGGTGAGGATTGAGGGAATGATGCTCAAATTATGGAATCACCCCCAGCCCCCTCACTATCGTTAAAACTCCCCTCACCCTGGGGTTCAAATAAAGGTAATAAGCTGTTCGACTGTGGAGGACATTTCTTTCCCTGGACTGAAGTGGCTCGTTGTTCGCAGTCATGTGGGAGAACCCAAGTCAGCACTGGCCTGCAGGCAATTTGCTTAAGAACATTCAATCCGTTCAGTGTGTCCTTTAGATGAGAGGACAGCTTTGTGAGGCTTCCCAGTAAACACACTTACGAGAAGGACTCCTTGTAGTCGTTGGGTTTAATGCAGCGGACGTAGTGAGGCGTCGTGGCATTCAGGGTTTCCATCAGCAGATGCAAGGAGCTGCGGAACTGGTGCGACAGACGCAGAAGAGGTTGAGTGCTGAGGGATGGCAAATGTGCAGGCAACTACCGAGACGGGGAATCGCGGGGGAATTTGGGACGACATCCACAAGAACATCCTCACCTGCGAGCTCACAGTCTTCCTGTGCTCCTTGTTGGAGGCTTTGGGGACGGGCTTGGCAGGCCGAACGCTGATCTTCTGGCCTTTCGTGGTTGTGGTACTGAGGGAAGTAGGAGAGCCAGCAGTCTCCTTGAGCTCCTGGAAGAGGTCTGCCACCAGCTGGAACTGAGATCGCAGAAGAATGTGAAATTCATACCCCAGCTCCACCACCCTGCCAATGGAGTGTAGGCTTCATAGGAGACCACTGTAGGCTAAGTGATCCAACTCCAAAGGGTATTAACATATCAGTAATAAATATGCATAAGGGGAAAATGTGGGCATGATCCCTCTCCTCAGGAATTAAAGGTAAACACTAGCTTACTTATCACTGGCACACTGGCTGGACACACTGAAGAGGGCCTGAGATTATACAAGAGAAAAGGAATATCTATTCTCGGTCTTTATCAGAAAACAACTCAGCACTTCCTGGCATGTGCCTTGGTTACAGCCTGTTGATAATGGTGAAGTTTGACCTTGCAGTGAAGGTCTTTATCGTTTTTTTTTCAGGACTCTACGTAATTTGCCAAGATACAAGCAGCACTGGCTCCACCTCTGACTCTGGGTAGATGAATCTGATCTCCTTTGGTACCCCCTGACCTCGTTTGTGTATCTGTAGCCAGTGTTGGAAAGTCACTCACAAAAGTAACCCATTACAGACAGAAGTGAAAAGTTCAGGTCCAGAAAGTACAAATCCAGACCAAGGTTTTGTTTCAATCAACCATTTCAGTATACAGAGTTATAGTCAAAGAGTATTCAACGGATTGGTTGAAACAAAACCTTGGTCTGGATTTGTACTTTCTGGAGCTGAACTTTCTATCTTTGTCTTTAATGGATTACTTTTGTGAGTAAATTCCCCAACACTGTCTGTAGCTAAATTCTCTGGGAAACACAGGAGGTAAAGTGACTAGCAGTCTAACAGCTTAAAATGATCATGGATCCAGGCTGCTGGGGTGACTATCGGTTCACAAATAACACCACTGTTGTCCTCAAATGCTATGGTTTGATTGCTGTTAGCCACCTCTGCCTATGTAAATCTGCAGCATTTTCTAGCTTCCTTCCAGAGACCGTACCTGCTCTTATATTCTATTATAGTGGCATTTTATAAGATGTAGAGCTGTGGTTTACATCCTAGTGCAGCAATTTCTAAGAGATGTCTTTGTAAAATATATGTTGAAGAGTGCTGCTCACATTCCACACTCATGAATACGGATCCACGTGGTTCATTACATACTCTAATCCTAATCAGGGGAAATATTACCAGTATGTTACGGAATGTCTGGTGGACTGTGGTACAGAGATGGCGATGAGATGTGGGGCCAGCACGTATCCCCACCAATGACAGGCACATTTCTGCTAAATCCTGCATCTTGGGGTCCACCCTGTTTATCACTTTCTCCATGCCAACTCCTTGTTTTCCAGTTGCCTGGGTAGCTAAAATGTGAAGCATGTGAACTATTTGCTTAAATGACTTTCCAGTAATGTTTTGAGTCTGACTGGAGACTGTGTATACTTAACAAGGACATTTGTCTGTTGGAAAATCAAAACTGCAACCCTCCCATAACAAAATATAACTTCCACATTCAGTAGCAGGCTTTGTCTACAACCCTTTGTCAGTCATCACAATGAGACACAATTATTCTGTCAAAGATAATATATAACAATAAACATCTTTCCCAAAACACGGCAATGCTGTAATGATATCAACACTAGTTAATAAGAAACATTTACAAGATACTTCAGACTACATTTTTGAGTAGTATTCAAGTATTCAAGTACGAGGTAAATCTTCCATAAAAGTAAAGTTGGAATCGGATACTGACTTGTCACCCCAACTCCTATTTTTACTTCTCCCTAAGGTCAATTATGAATGGCTGTGTGGCTTGAAGGATGGGTAATTAGTGGATGAAAGAGTGATGCTTTATGGGTATATCTGCTGGAGTCTTTGTTTATTTTTTATTTCTATAGCTTGTGATGATTGTGTGCTATTATGTGAATGATCCTTTAGTCCTGACAATTCAGCAGGAAGACAGCATTACTCTCACCTTGCTAGCCTTTAGGATGTTGATCTGTTCTTCATAGACCGTATCCCGGTTCTTCTCCAAGAACCCTTCACACTGGTACTCCACCTACAGGAACAAAATGGAAGTTGACTACGGTTGATGTCCTCCTAAATATATTGACTCAAACATGTCAAAGTACACGGTACAATGTTTATCAGTCCAGCCCACCTTATCAGCAAAGTGGATCACGATAAATGAGATGTTGGACATCCTAGGCTTCTGAAAATGGTTACTGCTTAAATGGCGGTCATAAAGTTTCTGGGCCCAGTTTTGATCTGTTCCTTTTGGTACCTGAAGGAAGTAGAACATGAACATGCACAAAAATGTATGTAGGTTACCTGTGGAAGGAACCACAGTTGTTTGACATTCCTTTAAGATATCTAACTGGACTCATTAGGAGTCATCAGATTAAGTGCTATGACAAAACAAAATTGACTGTGTACTCAGGGCACCCACAATCAAAACAAAAGATCAGGACTTGTCATGAATGAAGGTAGCTGAATGTATATAGACTCAGCATGCTTCAAGATCACTCACTGAGCTCAATGCCCGTCACTCATTTCAGCCAGTGGCTTACTCAAGGTGGACAATACTACCTCCTTGCAACAACACCCATACCTTGCACTCTTCGTCCAGTAGGTCCAGAATCCCCAGTTTGGCCTCAATGAGGTCGATGCAAGGCTGGTTATCATAGAAGTCAATGAGGGTCCATGGAATCTGCTCCTTCATGTACTCCTCCTGCTCCAGTTTGAACACGTGCTGGAGGGAAGAGGTGCATGTTGAGTACTGAACTCTGTGCATTTGATCAATTAACTGGCCTTGATTAGCCCCGAGCTACTCTACTAAATTATATAGGACATACTTTTCAGAGAGGTAGAATTGGGGGGGACCATAATCACATCTGGGAAGGACCCAGTCAAACCTGTCCCATATAGGAATATACTGGTTCCTGATGTCAACTAACCGAGTTGAACTGCTGCTGTAGCTTCTCATTGGCGTAGTTGATGCAAAACTGCTCAAAGCTGTTCTGCTCAAAAGTTTCAAACCTGTGGAAATGGGATGAAGCGAGAAAGCAAGACTAGATGGTTACAACGGGGCGCAAGGTAGCTCTTCCTGGCTGGTATCCCAGCCAACAATCATTTGCCTACACGCAGTATATTTATATTAATTGATTTAGGGCCCCCAAAACTAGTCAGTGGGTGACATTTTCACAAAAGCCCACATTCCACAACCAATCAGCGTGGCTCACCCATAGATGTCCAGGACACCGATGAAAGAGTGCTGCTTGCTAATGGTGTATAGGGCCTTGTTAATGTGCTGTACGATCCAGTCAAACAAATTGGCATAAATATGTTTAGCCAGAGCATTGCGGGCATTCAGTGCATGGGCACGTGGCATGCTTTTCACGTAGGTCTCTGAGGTCGTCACCAGCTTCCTGTGACACAGCCAGTGCTCCATCTGGTCCTGCTCCACTCCCAGCAGTCGGCAGCAGTGCTGCAAATGAGGGTCGTCCGTCTACAGACACGGGAAAAGGCCGGCAAAACCATGTTGGTTTTAAGGCTATGACAACCAAAGGTACAGAATGGCTGAAGGCAGGGTTGGGGCCCATTCTGGAATGTATTCATCAATTCCGATCCAAATCAGGAAATGGAACTGGAGTTGGAATCTCCTTTAGATTCAAATTCAATTCCAATTCCTCAGAGTTTTCTTTTCACAGTCCCAACTGCAGTTCCTTTTCTTGATTTGGATTGGAATTGATGAATGCATTCCGGAATGGCCCCACCCCTAGTTGACAGTACAACTTTGCGACGGACACAGAGACTCACAGAGATTTGACAGGACTCCGCATCCCTCAAAGACTGGATCTCTACATTCCCCAGGTGCAGGATGGCAGCAATGACTTTGTAAATGTTCATCTGGTCACTCTCCTTTACCCCTGCGTGCAAGCACACGCGTCGCCAAATTAACAGAATCCAGGATGTTCACGTTACTCAGTGAAACATGGCATGATAAGGATCACGATATACGGCTAAGCTGGACAGCTTTCTGTAGTGCGTTACCGTACGCGTGTGAAATAATACACTACGTACAATGCTCCGCAGTATCCGTGAATGTACGAAGCAGTAAGAACAGAATGGGATGTATGACTAAAGAGGGTCGCTAACTCTGGTCAGCTGACTGCTGTGAGACTTCAATTCGAGACATGTCAGCCCATAGATGCATACTCATTTACATGTATGCAAGAGTTTTATTATCTTACAAATAGTCTGTAGGGTTTGCAAACTTCCCATTATGCTTCTGATGTAGGTAATTTTAGATTTATAATGGAATAATATAGATTTGCTGTAAGATTTGTTCGGTGAGCAGGAGAGTCTGAAAGCATGAGTGTCACGCCAGATGCGTGAGAGTTGGCAGCCCTCAACCTGACCATGCAGGGGAATAGCCAAACACCGACTTCTTTGTGCTGCACATCGCTGTGGCCCTGGGCCACGTCACTGTGCCCCCGTCTCTCTGGGGAGGCTAGTGTAACTGTCACCCGCGCCGTTCGTCTCTCAGGAGTTGGTGTGTACCCAGCAGTGAGAAGGCTTTCTTGGTCTTCCGAAAGTCATCAGCATCATTCACTCCTTCGATGAAGATGCTCTCACCCATGGAGGCATATATAAAGTCCTCTGCACTAGCTTGGGGAGGGGGGACGAGGAGTGTGGAGAGAGGGAAAGAAGAGTGAGATCGACAGGTGCCAACTTCACCTCCAGTCAGAATGTTGTGCCTATTAAAATATAAAGTTTAGAATATAGAACAACACATAGACAGATTCAATGCTTTCTGTTTAGATCTTGAAGAGTTGATGATGAGCAATTTATCTTTAGAAATTATCTTAATTTCTGTCTTAGAAATATTTTTACTGCTGTGCAATGAGGTTACTGGTTGATACAGTGAAAGAATAGTGGAGAGTTAGATTCACCCGCGAACTAAAAATGCTGACATATGCATCTTAAGAATTATTTTTCCATGATCAAGGCCCCTGGATTGTTTATGCATACTTTGTAATGGGCATGTCATTGTAAGGAAAAGCTTCAAATCTATGAACCAAAAGCTTTCGGAAATACATCATTTAAACCTTACTTACTTATTACTTACTTACTCAGCCTCATGTCTAAACATAGCTGGCAATCAGCAAATATTAAATCTCATCTGAAACTTCCCAATTAGTGCATCTTAACATTTTAGGTTAAAGAGCAGCTTTTCTGCTTCCTAGCTGTTCTGCAGGTCTCTCTAAAAACTGACTTTAGATCACATATGTGAAGTGTGAGCAAGTGAACAGCACTTCAAATGCTGTTCAGAGTCCCAGGAACTCCATGGCAGCACCCAGTGTGGGAAAACGAATGTGTCTGTATGCAGAGCTGAGACTTACTGAGGCTTAGATCTTTGAACTCTGGGAGGTTTGCAAAAGAACACAGCTGGTAGAAGATGTGGTAGTTCCTCTCATCTTCAGCCTACAAAACAAAGACTGATCACCACACAGAAAAAAGAATAGGGTTCACCCTGGTTTTGGGAAAAATGGATGCTCTGTGTGTGTGTGTGTGTGTGTGTTGTACATTCTCAGGTTTATGTTCCATGAGTCGGTGATTAAATGAACAGCTGCCCTAAAACATTAGCCTCCTATTTGTAAGAACATTGAGCCTGCTCTCAGCTTCACAGTCAACCCATGATCCATTGTACCCATGTAACATGAGCCGTCAGCACACACCTACAGTCCCTGACACCAGACACCTGCGCAATCTCACCTGAAACACCACTCTAGACTTCTCTAGAAGGTAAGTCCGCATGTTGGCGCCGATGATGTGGTACTGCTGGCTAAAGCCAATCTGGATATATTTGCCAAAGCGGCTGCTGTTGTCATTCCGTGTGGTCTTGGCATTCCCAATAGCCTGGGTTTTTAAGCAGGAAGTGTGGGAAGAGAAGATGGTCAGCGAGCGACTTTTGGTGCGGTGAGAAAAGTAAGAGTTACTTCCTGGACGGGACTTGATGAGGAGGGGTTTCCCAGAATGCACCTTGCTATTTCAGACAACTGCAAATAAATCATTGTGCAGCATTAACCTAAATTAGAAGGCTACAGAATTAACACAAACAGGGGGGTCAGAGTTCAATCCCTTTATCAATGTTTGCACATGGTCCAAGCTCCGTTTTAACACTGATCACAACCCTCAGTCGGCAAGGTTCCTGTCAAAGATCCTCACCTCCATGATGGGGCTGGAAGCCAAAACCTTCTCCTCCACATTTGTGTCACTGGCTGAGCCTCCAACTGTAGCAAAGTAGCGCATGGCATACTTAGCGGAGACAGTCTTGCCTGCTCCTGACTCCCCACTCACAATGATGGACTGGTTCTTCTCATCTCTGCGCAAAATGGGACGACGGTTCACTGCTCAAACAGCCTTGTGCATGTGAGGGCTACTGGATTATCGTCTGCTGCAGTCACGGACATTAATTTACTTATTAATAGGGAATTCCAGACAAATTAACCATCGACCACTTAATCCAGAAGAAAAATGACATTCCCTTTAAGCCGAATTCATGACTGATGTAACACACGTGCTTCAAGGCTTTGTGCTGCACTGACACCTTTACAACATGACTGACAAAGAGATTACAAAGCAGAACAGATCTCGGATGACCACCACAGGAATATTCCAGCTGTACACTGAAGAAAAGCTGTCATTTAGGAGAGGCGGCAGCAGCAAGTCACCAAAGGCACAGAGTGCCTATGCAGTATGAAGGGGCATACAGGTTTGGGGGCCTGGAATTGACCGAACATTTTGACAATATGATACCTTTTATCTAAGCGTGGGGCACAACAGCATTGAGGCAGAAGGCTAGCTGTAGCATGCACCAACGGAGTTCCTTCCTATACACTGTACAGCTCAATGTAGGCCACAGGCTGTGGTTACCTGCCCATTTGCTTGTAGGCCTCCTCAGCCACAGCAAAGATGTGTGGGTCCATGTCCCCCATGTTCTGGCCACAGTATGCATTGATGACTTCCTCCCCATAGATCGGCAGCTGCTCGTAAGGGTTGATGGCCACCAAAACGATCCCTGTGCAGGTGTGATGAGAACGGCAAGTCACAAAGAGGCCCTCACTGTAATGGAATGCACAGATCCCCCCCTGTACCGGCCTGCACTCGTGTTAAGTGGGGTCAGGTCACTGTGTACATGAAGGACACCACTGGCATGCACTGCTTTGTCAGAGGCTTGGAACTGAAAAGGGGTTTAACAGAGTCTATGGTAGGGTGGACAATGAATTACAAGTACAAATACAGTGACTTTATCTGACCTGCATGTGGCTAATTAACTAAATCATACTGACAGTCTTCACTGGACCTATGATTCGTTTAATATGTAATGGTTTTAAAAACAGCTTCTGGAACAGTTTCCAGTTGCACAAATTGGCCTAACACAACTAACTGGTTTTGCTACCCCAGTATCTCTCCCCCAGTAACACATCACTACCCTTATCTGAATAAGTTGAACCCACAGCTGCAAGATTTCTCATTTTCCTAAAACATGCAATAATCATACTCTCTACAGAGGGATTATGGGTCACCGCTGTGAAAGCAGACCTTCTGAACATACTGTAGACACACCGTGGGTGGCTTCAGCATCTGACTGACCGACTGTCATACACGCCACTGGTGACTAACCAGTTATGAAGAAGGGCACGAGCCGAAGACCACAGACTACATGCGATGTGGGAGGTCTTCCCACCGTCGGGAGCACAGAGGTCTGATTCACCCCTGTGGGTTACTGCCCCAGCCCTGACGGGGGCCCTGCGCAGACTCACCGCAGTACGTGTAGATGTGGTTGGACTCCAGGAAACGCAGCCGTAGGTTGTGCAGCACAGCCGGCTCGTGCAGGTAGCTGAGCGCCGTGAGGTCATTCTCCCCCACCAGGATGTCAGGGTTGCGGAGAAAGGGCAGGGCATTGCTCTTGGGGCCCACGGGATAATCCAGTGTCTGGGACAAGAGACCAGGGGGGGGTGGCTTAGAGATGCAATGCTGATGCCCTATGCACTGACATAGTGCTTTGCTGAGATGTTACGAAATGATGCCTTATTTGCCATTTATGCACATATGGGCACATACACACAAGACAGTGGAAAATTTGTTTTTGCCGATATGCGCACACAATATTATATATTTACCAGGACTTTAGATGAGGGGCGTAAAATTCATCATATTCTAATGGTTAATAAACATGCTGGACTTTAAACTGCAGAAGGTTCCACTGCACCACCGACGTCTCTTTTCCCTGTTTATCCACAATATCTGCTCTTTTAAAAGATGGCTGTTGAGCTGCCTGTTGAGCTGTTGAGCTGGCTGTTGAGCTGCCTTATATATATATATATAAACTTGTGTATGCTTGTGGGCTTATAGTTATTCATCTGGGTAGTAAGGTGTATATTTGGGGCATAAAAAAAAACTTAATTTGCATATGTTATAATGTTAACAGAAACAAACCAGAAAATCAAGAATTTCTCATGTTCTCCAAAAAATTACTAATATCTTGTTGGTTCCCAAACCACTCCTTAGGGGCATCCCAGCCATTCCATGTAATCATTAAATTTCACAACCAGCTGAATTAATTAGTTAGTTAGTTAGTTAAATAACTCAATGAGGTATTGATTAGCCAAACAAGGTAGAGTACCAGTCAGGTTAAAAATTTTGTGGGAAAAAAATTTCACACTGCCTCCACTGAATTTTCTGTTGTTGCTATGAAATGCTTGGTTTGCTGACACACTGGCACTGTCCAGCCGTACTGCACCCATTTTTATTGAAACGGATTAGTTTTTCAGAAACTCTTCATATGCTTCGCCTTAATGTGAGCAATCTAATTTGTTTTAAATTATTTATATAGATCCTCCTCCTGCAAAATGCATTTCTAACATCGTTTTTACTAACGTTAAAATAATTCCACACATTTTTCTGTATAGTACACGAGTGTGCAAAACAATATGGGTCACCATTTTGAAGGGAATTATCATTTTTAACCATCGGCCATTACCGATGGTTGGCTGACACAAATCAGTGAATCTCTACTTTAGAGCAACACGAAGATCATTTAAGCATAATTTCCTTTGACTGCCTAAGCCTTTGGCACATCACTGCACACCTTAAATTACAGCCATTTACCCATGACCCCTCAAAGACCCAGTGGAGATGTGACTATTCAGCCAAGGGGGGAGAGGGACTCAAACCAACAACCTAACAATCACAGGTACAGAGCCACATACCTGCCCCAATAATAAATTATAAGAATTTCCAGGTTTTTAATAGATAATATCTTCGACAGGGAGTGCAAGGCAACAGTGCTTTTGGTTTCAGGGCACAAACACACAGAGCATGTAGTTACCGATTCATCCTCGAGCTTGAGGTGCAGGACGGCGTCCCCTTCCTTGTAGTCTCGTGTAATTTCTGCAGACTTCCACACCTCCTCTGCGTCGGGGATCCAAACCCTCGTGTACTGAAACACAAACACATCATCAGTCGACAGGGCAAAAAAAGGGTGACAGCGGCAAAGCCGGGCAAAGTGTTAGCAGCCCGCTTTGCTATTGGACTTCCTTTTTATCAACACAATAAACCAGCCAGGTGAGGGGAACCAGCCAATGAAAGAGGACCTTCACTTCCCCATGTGAGATGATCACCTTCCACACGTTGGATCATGGACTTACTCCTATCATTACTCAATATCAAATACTAGGAAGCAAAACCATAACTTTGGTTTGAACTTTGAGAGAGGTTGAGTTCTCCACCCATATAGGGGGAGATGTGATTGTTAGG
>JAODUD010000117.1:20471548-20492906 GCA_026784285.1 Stomatorhinus walkeri
GGGGGGGGGTATTAGCCATTTTTGTTTTGTTGGGGTTTTACAAACCGCCACCCCCCCCCCCCCCCACCCCCAATACTTCACGACTATGCTAGGAATGCATTGCTAGGTTTGTAGGCTGGTGCCAATGGAAACTGGGCCACATGTATACATGCAGGTACAAAAATTGAAATGGCTTTACACATTCAATCATGACTGGAGACTTTTTCCACGCCCTTTACCTTGCTGCCTCTCTACCTACTTCAAAGTCCATGGCTGGCTGAAACATTCCTTTCACGTCAAGTTAAACCTTAATGAAAATAAATGGAGAAGCTGAAATGCAGAAAGTGCATTGGACCTTAAGGATGGGTCACAAACTCAGTTTTCAAAAATGGACACAAGAGGCCACTGTTTATTCTGTTTTTATTTTCATTAGTTTAGATCTGGGGTAGCCAAACAATTATACAGCGTTAATGCAATTTAATGCAGTACACCTAACCTACCAAACATGATAGCCTAACCTAACCTAACAAACATGATAGCCTAACCTAACCTACCTTAAACACGTTTGGAATACTTACATTAACTTACAGTTGGGCAAAATCATTAACACAAAGTCAATTTTATAATAAAGTGTTGAATATCTCATGTGCTTTACTGAATAATCTGCTTAAAGTGACAAAAGAGAATCCGAAAAAGGCCGGCGTGTGTAGATTTTTGTGTTCAAACCCAGGTGTGAGGACTCTTCAGCCAATCAGTCCTCAGCAAAAGCAAAAACCTGCACACACACCGGGCCTTTGCGGATAAGATTGACCACCCCTGGTTTAGAGTCTAAACTTTAGACAGTTCATTACATATTAGATCAGCACGTAAAGATCAGGGGTGGAAAGATCAGATCCAGAAAGTACCGGTCCAGACCAGAACTTTGTTTCAACTAGCCATATCTCATGTGCTTTACTGAATAATCTACTTAAAGTGGAAAAAAAGAGAATGGATTTGGAATAGCCATCACGAAACAGGAAGACACAGGTGTACCGTGATCCTTTATGACTCAGCCGTTTATAGAGCATGCAGGATAGTGTAATGCTGATTTTATGGTTATGCATATTATGGTGGGCAATAAGGAAGGCGATCCATAGCATGTGCATTGTTAGGAAAACAAGTCTCCTATTACCACAACGATAAAAGGCTAGGAAAATAAATATTCTGCCTATGGAAAGGTCTGAAAATTGTGGCGTCTTACATGGTGGAGAACGTTTCCCAGGATGGTGGAAGCCATCTTGGTACTACGCTCCAGGAGGACGAGACAAGACAAAGGCTTGTGGGAAACGTGATCAGCAGAGAAACTCTCCGCGCACATCCTGAAAGCCTCTCGCCTAGAGCGAAACTGCAGAACTTGTGGAGAGAACGGTGGGGACCTGTTCCAAGAGTCATCGCCCCTGGGTTGATCATCAACCAGGGGACGGCGTTGGCACACGCACACACAGCCGGTGGCCTTCACTGTAGAGGCCTCCCCAGCGTCACACCGTTCCATGCAGCCACTTCGCTTTGCACCCGCACATGATGCACGAATGCGGACATGCTATCTGCAACCTTAAGTGGCAAAAAAAAAAATAGCACAATGCAAAAGGAACGAGACTGGTTCGTTTGAACGTTTGAAGAGCTGAGATCCATGCTTTCCACAACCCCTCCCTCGAACCACAGCGATGGCAGAACACAAGGAATGTGCGTGTGGCAGGTGCGGCAGGCAGTGCCACAGAAGGCACCCCACCCTCCATTAAAACCAGGGATGGGCCAATCCACAGTTTCAGTTCCGATCCGATTCTGATACTGAACTGCAGATACCAGTACAGATTCCGATACCAGAGCTCTTTTTAGTTTAATATTATCAGTAGAGGTGCACCGATCCCACTTTTTCAGTGCTGATACAATCCCAATACTTGAACAGAGGGTATCAGCCAATATAAGTACCGGTCTGATACCAGAGCTCTTTATTTTAAAATGAGTAAATACAGATGTATGCCAAAAAAGCTTTGTTGATTAGACTACTAGAAACACATTCTGTTCCACATCGTTTGTACATGGTTTTAAGCTTTTTTGAGGCATTTTGCAGTCCAATTAGAATATCTTCCAAGTCAGGATACACAAGTGGTGAATGCTTAAAATATCCTAAAATTTCTCTCCTGCTGGCAACAGCATCACTTATACTTCATTACAATAGCAGCCCCTCCTATACCACAAGCTATAGCAAGTGCGCAAAACAGACCAAGTTAGCAACTCCCACATCAGCCAATGCTTTTTTTCATATCACTAGTGTTGTCTGTCACAATGGCATGCACTTTTAGTTGGTTTTTCTACTAAATGCTACTTCCACGACTCAAAACATTTATGAAAACTGGAAATCACTGTGCTACGAGTTTAAGTTTCAAGTGTGAAATACCTCCAGAATGCAGACATGTTTGTTAGTTTGCTTTGCAAGCATGCAAGTCACATTTGCTATCATTATCCTCTTACCTGAATTACTTATACTCCTCCTACTGCAAAGGGTATGCAAATGTGACGGCAGGCAGAAGTCACTGCGCTCACACCCAAGTGGCTAAAAACTGAGCAACAGCATTAGCGTTCAGCTTGAATGATGCTAGAACATATCCAAGATGGAAAAAAAAACTGTGCTGTGATTGATCGTACAAACTGACTTAACAGGACTGTTGAGCACTAAATAAGTAAGCATTGGACGTAGATAGGTCACATAAGGCCAATACCCGAACTGTATAACAGATATGGACCGGTGTCGATGCTGATAATGAATATCGCATCAATGCACCTCTAATCAAAAATGTTCTACTGAATGGTGCATCCTGCACCTATCAGTCGTGCACAGCCATCACCAGTGGGTGGGCCAAAGGTCACTGCTTTCCAGCTGGGTTCAGCAGTGACGTAGACCATCCCTCATGCAGAGAGATGTGCATGGTTAGAAAAGGTAAATGTACCTTTTAGTCTAACTATAGAAATGGACTCAGTGTGGGTACATTAACACTGGATGTACTGTGGGGAACAAAAGTGTACCAGGGCCATACCCTTTTTTTGACAGTGTGGAGATATGAGGCAACACTGGGTGGGGTAATGGCTGGCCTTTCACAGGTATGACAGTCATAGACAGAGCTGGCTGTGGGGGTGTCAAACTGGAACCACAACCTGCGTCAGAAGACTTTTCAGCTCAGAACCAAGGGCGTGGAAATCGGCCAGCTAAGTTGCCAGCACAGACCAGGAGAACATCAGGCCACCTTCACCTACTTCAAACTCACTGCGTTTTGCTTTATGGGGATTTCCTGGGATGTAGATTAGCACTCCTGTGTTAAAGAGCAATGCGGCAAAATTCCGTATTTATCAGTATGCACAGCTGATGACCAGCAGAGGGGCAATGTTCACGCTTTACAAGGAACAAAGTTAAGAAAGCACTGGAAGACCCTTGCATGCCCAGTAGAAGAAAATGGCGCACAATTCACATACCACGAAGCAGGCAGAAGGTGCTGTCTGGGTCCCATTATGCTTTATTGACAGATCTATTCTCCATTGCCCTTTTAAAGCAGGCATTCACTTCACAGCACCTTCACACAGACTATATCCAACTACACGGAACTAAAAGACTACACCAACAGACAACAGGTCTGCTAAGTGGCCTAGCTAGTGAACCTCAGATGCATAGCGGGATCACAACTGTATACCCAGCCAGAATCAGTGTATATGAGGACAGGGGCCCGGACCCCAAACACGAAGGGTAGACGCAGCCTGCTGTCCCCACCCAGCCATGATGCACTGGATTTATAGTCCTCCTGAGCAGGTCTGCAATTTATTAAGTTCACACACGAAGGCTTTGGGTTTGCGCCGACACTACATGCAAATCACGGTCGTTTAGACTGCCACATCGTTTGGCTTGTAAAACAGGACGTTCCCACCCATCACCAATCCAAAAGAAGGTCAGAGGTCATTAGTGGGTGTTTACAAAAGCAGGTGAGCATGCCACTGGTACAGCTTGCTTTTGCCATTAGCAGTGACAGTCAGAGAGGGATGGTTCTGGCCCAGAAAGGAACAATCCAGACCAAGATTTTGTTTCAATCAACCAGTTGAGTACTCTGATTGTGACTCTTGATACTCAACTGGCTGAAATCTTGGTCTGGATTTTTACTTTCTGGACCAGAACTATCCAACCTCTGGTGACAGTGAAACCTTCGCCTGCCCGCCCCCCACCACCACCTTCCTATTTTCATGCTTCAGATCTTCCTCCATGAGACAAGCATGCATGGGGAAAGAACAAAGAGTCAGTTAAACGATCAATGCAGATAGCAACCGTACTGCAGGCAAACATACACACAGAAAACAGAGGAACATCTGGCTGCCAGAAGTTCCAAACTTCCCCTGGCATTAACGCGCTGGAAGCTTCATGAAATGGGCTTCCATAGCCGAGCAGCAACATCACCAAGCACGATGCCAGGCATCAGATGGAGTGGTGTACAGCACACTGTCACTAGACTCTGGAGCAGTGGAAATGGGTTTTGTGGAGTGACAAATCATGCCTCTCAGTCTGACAGTCTGATGGACGAGACGGATGGGGTGATGATTATCTAAAAATCTGCAGAAAGTACCACCACAACACCAATGTTTGTTCTACCTACCACAATATCTCCCCTTTCAGATGTAGCTACAGAGAGACTTCAATTTGCCGCTTCCATGATTTATCTAAACAGTCGCATATAGGGAGCTCCTCTAACCGAATTTAATAAGCACAAGGATACACCAAAATTATACATTTTATATCATTAGATTATACAGACTCTCATTAATATTTTAGGCGTATTATTAATCTACTTACTGAACCGTGGGTGAATATAATGTCCGTAAGGTGCCAAAAAGCCGGTTTCCATTATCTAAGTGCTACAATGGCATACGGTTGCCGTGAAAATAAAATCAACTTGAATTAAACTGGCGATTTAATTTTCTGGAGGAAAATCAATCGTTTAGGTTAATCGACCATTCGGTAAAATAGTCGAGAAATTAATCCATAGAAAAATAGCCGTTAGTGGCAGCCCTACAGACTGCACAAATGCTCTTCCGGACGAATGGGCAAAAATTCCCAGATACCCTCCATAAACTTCCCAGAAGAGTGACAGATGTTACAGCTGCAAAGGCTGGACCAATAGACACCAACACTGATACCTATGGATTTAGAATGGAATTTCATAAAAGTTCTTGTAGGTATAATGGCCAGGTGTCCCAATGCTTTTGTCCATATAATGAAGATGGATGCATGGATGGGTGATTCTTTTGATTGAAGTGGGGTGAGTTAATTTCCCCGCAGCTGGAATGGTGGGTCAAGCTGCTGCAGAGCATGAACCCCAACCCCCCCCGCCCGCTCAGTGTGGGATGAGGAGAGGGATAAAGGTGCTCGTGTTACACAATTTGTGACTGGGGAAGCTCGGGACAAAAACCTTCAAAGCCGACGGGATGAGACGTGTGAGCGGCGAGTGAAGAGGACCGGTCCGGCCGGCTGCACACTGGCCGATCAGCTTTCACTGAGCGTCACACAGGGGCCCCACCCCTGGCTGTGAGTCTGAGCGGCTGGAGGGAGTCACCTCCCTGTCGCCACCTCTCCTCAAAAGGAGGAGAAATGTAGGAGTGTCTGCATTTCCGTTGGGAGCCAGACAATCAGACCGTGCGAGAGTGGAGGCACACACATGCCATGGCAAATTACGGATCTGAATCAATATTCCCAAACCCAGTCCTCAGGGTCGCCCAGACAGTCCACATTTTTGCTCCCTTCCAGGTTCCAACACGCCCATGCCAGGTATTTCGGGCGTTCCTGGGAGCTGGGAGGGAGCAAAAATCTGGACAGTCTGGGTGTCCCTAGGGATTGGGTTTGGAAACACTGATCTAAATAATACCCACTCAATGAAAATGCTTTTTATTAATGAGTGCGTGGACACCTCTGGCTTCCCAGTGCCCCCCCCGAACACCATGAACACGCTAAGCAGGAGATGGGTCGAGCCTGACATTCCAAGCTCCGGCATACAGGGTCCCACCTGGGGGCTGCCTCACTCCCCTGCGACCGTGACACTTGTTTGCCTCACCAACTCACAACCGGCGGCACAAAGACGTGACACAGGTGTGACAAAGAGCAACTATTACATAAATAACGTTTCCCATTTTCCCCACTCCCTCTATGTCAGCCAGCGAGAGCCACACACCCCGGGTCCTTAACAGTTCATGCCTCCTGGTTCTACGGATCCCTACTTTCTCAGCCCCGAGTAACATGGCCAGTTTACTCTGATAAACTGAGCTCAGTCTTTTCGGCAGAGACTATGTGGACATCTGCACCATTACCAAACTGCAGGGGATGTCGACCCTTTTCGACCTCAAAGCTCACATTCCACGTCAACATTAAATGGTGCAGCTAATAAACCAATCAGCCTAAACCGTTTCAAGTGTCCTTCAGTAGCCGAACCGAGAAGGGTGTCCGGGAAAGGCTAGTTAAGAGATCAGAGTGAACAGTGTGATTATTCTGACACTGAATCACAATTCTGACGGGACACCTGAGCTGTACAACTGGTTATCCAAGCTCTGCCAGAGAAGGAAATAAAAACAGCACACGTAACAAAAGCCACTGGGGAATTAACCTGTTAACTGCCTAAAAATAACATAAAAAAATAGAATGACAGTGGGCACAGGACACGAATTCCATATGCTGGTGTATACTCTTACCAAATAAACATCTGCTGGTCTGAAGATTATAATTAGGATGTTGCTCTGAGGGAAGGTTAGGCAAATAGGCTGACTAACTGCCCTAAATTTAGAGAGGGGGGAGTTCCAGGGGTGGGGTCAAGCAAAGCAACACTGAACATCACACTACAACAAGACTGTTTTCAAACTGATCATACTGCCAAGGAATCACTGGTTACTACCACTGTAGTGTGTGTGTGTGTGTGTGTGTGTGTGTGTGTGTGTGTGTGTGTGTGTGTGTGAGACTGACTGTGTACGCTTGCCAAGGCTGGGGGTGAAATCTATGTGGTCCAATGGCGTACCCCTGGTGCACCCCTCCCCCTTCTCTGTCAGAGAACAATTTTCTTTTTATTCCAGAGACTTAGCAGATATTTTCATCCAAAGCATACGACCATTGGGCTGACATCTGGGCACCATCTCAGCACAAGGCTGTTGGGATTCTAACCTGTTATGACAGGTCGTATTCTACCCACTGAGAGAACACAGCTCTGCACAGTTAATATGATCAACCGTGTTTTCAAAATGTCGATTAATTCTAAGCACAAAAGCACCATTGTAAAGTGTTCAGTCACAGGAGAGCAGCCAAGTGAAGCTTTCTGTATTTTGTATCAGGAAAAAAAGGTAACTGAACACTTTGTTTTGGTGGTGGAACAATGTGGAAATTTGGACCAATTCCGATAACCAGGATTGTTGTCTCACGCTTCTGGGATGAGAGTTCAAGACTCTATGACGGGTCTACAGGTGTGGAGATTATATGTTATCCTTGTGTGTGGGGGGGTTTCCTCTGGCTGCTCCAGCTAGGGTTGCCAAATTGTCTGTAGAACTAAGCAAGTATAGAAAAAAGATGGATGGACTGCTGATAGAGTAATCCATACCCATAACCAGGTAACTCTTAAGGTTCTTGAATCTGTAGGAAAACTAATGAAGGTGACGTTACTTCTTAAGATCTTGTGAATGTGTGTAGTAAACACATCTTAACTCTTTCCATTAGTGGCACTGGTACTTTTATTGAAAATTTTAGGAGCACCAGCACAAAACGTAGGTGTACCACTTAAATCGGCATGCAACACAGCATTTTTTTTCCCATCTTTACTATATTACTGAAAAATGCGTTGGCAGTAGACATACAATTTGCAGAAAAAAAAATGTGATGCTTTATTTTAAAGGAAAAAGTCACAGAAACTGAAGCAACGATTTATTCTCTTAAAGCACTTAAATAGTGCTTTTTCAGACATAAACACCAAAGTTTCTTTCATTGTCACCAAAGGCTCAGAGTGAGAGTAACTTATGGACTGGACACAGGCAGACGGCATCCTGTACAGAACCGTCCCCAAGCCCAGTTGTTATGACGATAACAGCCTCGCGTTAGTTCTTCACTCCAATTGCTCCATCTCCCTCACACAAACAGAACTGGGTATCACTCACATTTTACTGATTCCAAGTTTAATTTGGTTCAGCTCATCAAATTCAATTGATTCTGCTCATAAAATCTGGATCTTATTGATTCATTGTTCCGATTCTGGGAAAAATTAGTCTAAATGTTTCTATAACAAAACACTGCATTTATTCTCTTTGAAGAGTTCAACGTCAACTTTTGTAGCAAAGATTATTTGGCGAAAATGTCATTTTCATATTTCATTAAAACAAAGCCAGGTTGCTTCAAGATGAAATAAATCTTGGATTTCAGTTTGCAAAGTTTAGCTTGCCTAAATTGGACAGTACGCAGGTACGGTTTTAATTATCGGTAAACGGTAAATACGTGAGGTGTTTATCCATATCACAGCTTAATACCAGGAGGTACATAAAGCATAATACCCACTTATTACACACCTGCTTTACATGTTTGTACATGAAGACTGGACTTTGGGTTTAGCGGCAGGCAAGTTCTGAACAAAGGACTAGTTTATAGTCTTAGCGATAGCATTCTGAAATTAACCACGGTGCCTTGGCTCATATATAACCACAATATTGTAGCGCCGACGAGGTGGCTCCGAGTAGCCCGGGCCATTTGCATGTCCGCCTCATCTCATTTTTGCCACCGCAGATACCCGGGTCGGCCAGGTGCTACACTGGTGTCAGAAGCAGGATGTCGGAAGTAGTTCCACTGGTGCTGCCGCAGTGGGCTCTTTACAATATTGTTTGGCAAGCCCACTGTAGCCTTGCATACTCGAAGGCGGCCGTGGAGCGGTGGATCAGAAGCAACGGCTGCAAGAGTTTCACAGTGAGGCCAGCCCAGAACCACAGGCTTCAGGGGGGGTTAGACTGCTGAGGCTGCGGCAAGAGGGGAGAGTGGGTACACTGTAGCCCCTTAGCCCGCCCCAAACCCACCAGCAGACTAGCTTGGAGTGACGCAGTGAGGGAGATGCTGCCCAGTCTTTCCGAAGCACCCTGGCCCTCTGCAGTGCATCTCCAAGCTGCTCGTGCCAGCCAACTGGATTTTCAACGGAGATGATGACATCGCTGAATGAGGAAGGCAGGCACTACTGCAGACTACAACCACTGACTGACCATCGAGGGCTCTCTTCTCACCAGCTGTCAGGAGCCATGGCGTGACCCCCCCCAGCTGCGAGCGCAACCATTAGAGGCAGCAGGTGGAGGGCGCTGTATTCGAGCATGAGGAGCAGAATTAGCAGGACCAGAGGCAGCTGCGTGACTCTGTACAGCAGGAGCAGTGCGAGCTGGGGTAGCTGCGTGGCGAGCTGGCCAGTTGGGAGCCAGAGTGTGACAGCCCGAGGTGGCAGGCCGTGTCAGCGGAAGCAGTGTCGCAGCTTGGGGGACCACATGACCCAGCAGTGTCGCAGCTTGGGGGACCACATGACCCAGCAGTGTCGCGATCTGTATGAGGAAGAGGGGCAACTGTGGGAGGACCTGGAGCAGAGGTGGCGCACCCTGGGGAAGATGCGCAAGCAGCTGGCCGACTGGGATCGAGAGCGCAGCTGCCTGGAACTGGAGGCCGAGGCTGCAGTGGCTGCACTGCTGGAACACCAGGGCGCATGCTGTGCCCCGGAGGCCCAGGGGGCTGAGGAGCGCCGCGGGCAGGAGGACCAATATGGCCAGTAGCGGCAGAACCTGGAGTGGCTGCACGAGGCCAGTGGAACAGGGGAGCAGGAGGGGCAGCGGTTTCCTTCTAAGCCACTTAAGGGGAAGGATCAGCGCACAGGGGGACCTGCAATGCCAGCACCTAGCAACAGCTCAGCGTCCGCCAGCCGCAGTGTGCAAGAACCGAGAAGTGGAACCGTATTCAAATGTCTGACGAAATCCCGAGTTCTCAAAACTTTTGAACCATTTCTAATCTGGAACTGGTTCTCAGTATCCAACCGTATACACCAACCCTCACTCCCTCTCCGTGTTTCATGACATACTTTGATGGTTTAAAAATACAAAACAGGGGACCTGCCCTGGCGCAACTATCTATAAAATGCATAGTGGCAGCGTCTCCAAAAATGGTCGCAAAATGGGACCGAATGACCGCAGCATGGAGCCCTGATATATAATGCAGGCATGGAAGTATCTTTGAATTACCGCCGACTTGGGAGACTAATGAGGTTCTAAATGTTGAATGTGCTGACAAAATCCTCCACCATGGAAAATTCGTCCACCACGATCATCTCCATTAATTTAGTACTTATGACGTCTGAGCTTCAATACTAGCAACTATGAATACTGGCTAAAGTGTAAATATCAGCCAGCAATATCAGTAAAGACTGATACGTCAGACACAGAAGTCTTGATTTCTAACAAATATTAGCCAATAACAATTGGCATGTTACTCAATGTCTTGCACATCTCAGCCTCAGACAGCACTGAAGAGGAGCATGCATGCTGACTGAATGGACAGTGTCTTCATTCACAGACTGTTTCACTGCATTACAGGAAACCCAACGGATGGCCAGAGTGCGGCCGAATAGAGAGGAAGACAAGGTGTGGAGGACCACACGGTCAGCAAAGCCGGAGCGAACCAAAGAGTCAAGCGGTCAGCCTACCAGCTCTGCTGCTCACCTCTACGCCATAGACCAACTTTTAAAAGTATGGGGGCCACATGCAACGCCCAGCTTAAAGTCTGTCAGCATGACTGTGCAGGAGCACAGGAGGATGGCCAGGGACTGTACAGGAATAACCTGTGCCACACAAGCCCTTTTCACTCTTAAAATGGGAGTAAGCCGTGTTGAAAACCACTGCAGATGCAGAAGGTAACAAGTCTGGCTGCCCAAGCAACTGAGTTCATGCAGACCATTTGTCAGACATTAATTACTGTGGATTGCGGGGGGTGGATTTGCTCATGAGAAGGATTAGCAGCAGTAATAATGTTCAGCAAAACCCATCTCAACCACAAAATTAATTAAAAAGTTAAAACGAGTTTCTCAGAACCTTACAATATGGCCACTTCGTACGGAACATTGGTCAGTACAGCGGCCTCACACCTCTGGGTTCGAGTCTGTGCCCCCGCTCTATGTGTGTGGAGTTTGCATGTTCTCCTTGTGTTGCTGTGGCGTTTCCCCCAGATTCTCTAGTCTCCCCCCACAATCCAAAAACATGCTAAAGTGAATCGGAATGAACAAATCATACACCCGTCCTGCCTTGTGCCCATAGCATCTGGGATAGAGGACAAGCAGGTGAGGAAAGTATATTAATATGGGACAGAAAAACAGGACATTGTTGCCTCTGCAACAAACAGTCATACCTGGCTTTGGTGGTCTTATTCATAGCTGTCATATGGCTCAAGCTAGTCTAAGCTCAGGCTCATCACAATGCATATGACTCCATGCGAAGTGGAGTTCTACTGGGGAGATAGGTTTCCCTAAAATGATCTTTGAAATTTAGATAGACGTCCAGGAAAAAGTCAGAGTAGCAGAGTGAGTCACAGAGGGAAAGTATTCATGATGAGACTCAGGAAACAGTGGGAACCGTAACCTGCCAGGCTGGAGAGCAACTCAGCAAATGACACAGAGGCTGACAGGTTACCGTGCCCCCCAGAACTGAACGGGTTACTACAGCCCAGCTAAAAGGGCGGCGATAGAGAGCCAGGCCCCCACAGTCGTCTGTGGCCAGCATACCTTTCAGAATTACAAAGCAGAACGAGGGAAGAAGGGAGTGCGTGAAAAAGTGCGGGGAACGTCTCCAGTCACATGGCAAATCAGTCGGCCGTGAATCAGCACCAAGTTACGTTGCTACTAAGTTAAGTTGCAGATTGCAAAACTGCAGTTTAGTCTATAAAAGGGAACTTAATTTAAGTTGAAAAAACATCTTTACTCCACTAATAGTGATGATATTGTGTAACCGATTGCTTGTGACTAATCATGTGTGAATGTAAAAACATATGGCTTAAGTAATTTCGTATGTCGTATTATTCATACAGTATGCTTTCTTTGCTATATCCTACAGGGTTCCAAGGAGTTCAATATTTCCAAAATTTCCCAGCTTAACTTCCCATGGGGAAAAAAAAGTTTCTGGAAATTCACCAGAAATTTTCTGCCCCTTTGCAACCCTAATAATAAACTATTTTTTATTTGTCAAGGTATATCATTTGCTGGTCTGCTTGTCATGCTCACACAGTGCAAGTGTAGTGGACACTCGCTGACACAATACACACCACTCACACCAGCAAGGGTCCAGCTTGATGTGAAGGCATGGCACAAGCCAGCCCACCCACGTGAAGGTGTAGTAAAACAGCAGGAGAACAGGCATAACGGGCAATTGAAGGAAAAAGTCTTCAGCGAAACTATCTGAACCATCCAAAACACGTGGATCCAGCCGGGGACTGAGAACAGACTGCCCGAGGCATCGCCTAAACGTGGGATTTCCAGTTTTTCCACAGAAACACCTTCCAAGGTCACCACACCTGCTCCCAGACTGCTTCACAACATCATTTTATCACCGTAAATTACCCAGAAACACTCATCAGCGACTCCCGTGAAAAGTTAATAGGAAGTGTGTATCGGTGATAAGGATCAGGTCCGTCCCGCACATTTCAGTGCGATACTGAGAGAATAGATGAGGTCCAGCGCAATGTGCAGCTGATAAACGTGACATTGAAACAGGCACACATTACGTAGCCTGTGCCTGGATCAAACTATGACCTGTCAGATTAATGAAAGTCGGCGTTTTTTTCTCCGTTTGAAAGATTTACACGACATCACAGTAAAATGTTTTACACCTAGGAACTGAATATTTTTTTTAATGAACAGTTTCGTACTTGTGATCTTTGTTCTAATTGGAATAGGAGACTGGGAAAATTCACGTATTCTAACGAATTCCTGTTTAATGTTTCACAGTGTTAAAAAGTCTCCACTGCAGTCATGCTGAAGGTTAAAGCTCCGGTTCAGAAGTAACAGTACAAATAGAAACGATATGACGTATCGAGTAACTTGGGGGAATTTGAGGAAGATCCCAATAAACACCGAAACTGGACCGAAACTGTATCTAATGCGGACCGAAACAGACCTGCTGCACCCGTGAAACAAGGAGGAAAGCGCCGCCCGGTTACGCGGATTGTTCTTTACACCTCCAGCTATAGTTTTGAAACGTATACACTTTAGAACATGCTATACCTGAGAACATTCCCAAATAAAAGTTCTAGGTGGACACGGGAATTGTTCAAGTCCAGGTTCAAACGCACATCCAGCCACATTTAAAAGCTTCCTCTAGTTTTAGAAGCAGTTTATACACATTTCCTGAAATTCATAGTTCCAAGAACAAGGCGTCATGGAAATTGCGAAGGTGCGACTGAGGTTGTCCTAGGGCAGGTGCTTCATTTAACACACCGGTATAATCTCCCATCTGCCCAACATGAGCGCACTTTAAGATCACACTCACCTTCGTGAAGAGCTCATTTACTGACATGTCGGCCCAGTCCACGATCCCACCGAAAGTCTTTAAAAAGCCTTATTCCTAAAATATTGCCAGTTTAAAGCCGTGTCAGCCTGGTCGCCATTTTCCAGCTGCAGGTGTTTCCGACTTGGCGCAGTTTCTTTGTGATTGCCCGCTTATTAATAAGCTCCCCCGATCAGGGCTACCTCCGCTCAGTATGTCCCCGCACAGCCATCCGGCAGGTAAGCGCACACCTGGATCTGCAGGTGGAATGAAGCGGCGTCTTTCTACGGAGCAGAGGATTAAAGCGGTGACTCCCCCTCACTTCCTCCCCGGGTCCATGCAATCGCTCCTGCTGACTACTATGGCTGTGCCTGGCACTGGCGGAGTCCCGACTCCCCTTCTCCGGTATGAGACACCTTCCGGCCTGACTGCGCGCTGCACAGGTTGAGTGCAGTTAACGCGCAGGGCCGTTTCTCCTACTGGAGGCGCTCCCTAGTTGCTCGACTTTGTTTGCCGTTCCAATTACACCCGGTTTGGATGAAATGCTTAATTTGCGCCTGTAGGATCCGTCACGAAGCTCACCCTTTATGTCCGTGGGCCACCCCACAATTCACAAGTGGTTGTAGTGAATGGATGAAGGCAGTTCCCATGTTTTTTCAGTCCGTTTGAAGAATACTATGAAAAATGTGAAGAGGAATATACGAATGTGTATTGCAAGGGACGAGTGCAAACCTTAGATGAGCGAATATGAAATAAATAAAAATATAAGGAAGTTGATTCACTCTTGCAAGTTCCTAAAAATCTAAATAAATATACATATGGGCTAGGACCACTTCAGACGTGCAAATTTAAATTTATATGCACATTTTAAATGAGAGTTTGTCAGAATGTCTGGAGGATTTTAAAAATGTGAAGATGACTAAGGACTGAATGAAAAGAGTATAGCTACAACTCAGCTGAACTGACTAACTGGCATACTGGTCACTTTCCCAGCAAAGCCCAGGGCCAGTTTCTATTCCCAGTCCAGCCCTGGTATACCGACCGCAAAGGGTGTAAAAAAAAAAAAATCACTGCGTTCAAGCATACCCCAGAAATACATCCACTCCACTTGTAAAGTGCTATACAGACAGAAGCTTCATCCTTTGAGGGAATACTCAAATGCTGCTTTTTCAAATGAACGAGGAGAAAGAACTCGTCCTACCTTACAATAAACGTTATAATCTCCCATCTCTGTCCCTGGATTGGGCTGCAGACGCTTGGAAAGTCTCACGGAGAATCACATCCAGGAGCAGGAACGAGGGGCAGTTGTCTCTGCGTTGGCGTGATCTTTAGTGCCGCTGTCCTCTGAGCCTCCCCGAGCCTGTGGAGCCAAACCTGTGGTGGCTTGAGCAACGTCTCAGACCTGCCCCAGCAGTGCTAACTGGGTGAAAGCATGTTTTTCCTATGAACGGCTGCTAATGACTCTCCTCCCAAGCCACTCCTCAGGCTGGTATGGGGATGACATTGGATGGAATTAGGTAAGCAGACACATTTATCACTTGTGAAAACGACATTTTTACACAGAAAGTTCCCAACCTGCAGCATGTTTGTAATGCAAGTTATCTGTTACATCTATGCATTTGTATGTATTATTACTACACTTAGTTGATGGAAAATTTTGATTCTTAGAAGAAATGTTGAAGAAATCACTTCATATTGACTTGTCCGACATGGAAAATATAGAATGGGATCTGATCATTTCCTAGCAGAAAAACATGCCTTTGTTATAAATAGTCTGATGTTGTAAAGAGGGGACTGTCAAATGAACCCAGGGATGGACAGTCCTAACACAGAACCACTGTTTTGGGCAGACAATGGTTTAGATATTTTTTTTAAATATAAACCCAAGCCAGGGTCTTAGCCCATAGGGAGTGGTGGAGTTTGCCAAGAGTGTGTGGTGTGACGGTGAAATGATCACGAGTGGGTGTGTGGAGATAAACACAAGGTTTCCACCGCAGACGTTACGCCCCAGCAGATCCAGTGGTTGAGCTTTCATATTTCAAAACACCAGTAATAGGGGCAGCTACCGTGGTCTCAGCACGCTGCCCACCGGGGGGGGCATCACCTAACATGGCCTGTGATGCTCACACCAGGATATAGTGAGAGCTCACAGAAGTGACATACTGATTTATCCATTAAAGGGGCAATGTTGAGCAGAGTCACCCATAGGCAGGCCTGCGGCGTCCCACCTAAATAGCATTTACAGGCCCATGTCACAATGCTGTCAGAGGGAGAAGTACCTGAAAGACACGCCCCTCGGCACAATACAACAGACGCTGCCTGGATCTGGTCGGTCCAGTTCTCAGATCTGACAAGATGCACCACACCTGTCTTATTGTGTTGCGTAATACTATGATGGGTCACTGCCATCTTGTTTGTTTTTAGTGCATTTGGGTGTTTCTGAGCAGCCAATCAGCTGCCTTGTGGGCGGCATTCCAGAGTTGTTATTGGTTGGTTTTCTTCCTGAGATCACCAGATGCAGGCATCTGTGGTGATATGCCTTCACCTAAGCTGGTCATCAGGCCTTCGTTGCTGGTTAAGAGCAGATTGTTTGTAAAATTCAAGCATATAATTGTGCTGTAACTTAGCTGCCTCAGTGTTCTGTGTGACAGACTTGTTGGTTGTTCACTAATGTTTATTACAGTATATTGCGGATGACTGTGAATTGTCCATCCATCCATACCGCTTCTCCGGGTCGGGTTGCGGGAGTAGCAGTCTAAGCAGGGAAATCCAGACTTCCCTCTCCCCGGCCACTTTGTCCAGTTCCTCTGGGGGAATCCCGAGGCGTTCCCAGGACAGCCGACTGACATTGTCCCTCCAGCATGTCCTGGCTCTTCCTCGGGGCCTCCTCCCAGTGGGACATACCCGGAACACTTCACCAGGGAGGCGTCCAGGAGGCATCCTAAGCAGATGTCCGAGCCACCTCACCTGGCTCCTCTCGATGCGGAGGAGCAGCAGCTCTACTCTGAGTCCCTCCCGAATGACCGAGCTCCTCACCCTATCTCTAAGGGAGAGCCCAGCTACCCGCTTGCGCTCGCAATCTCGTTCTTTCGGTCGCTACCCACAGCTCGTGACCATAAGTGAGGGAAGGAACGTAGATTGACTGGTAAATCAAGAACTTTGCCTTTTGGCTCAGCTCCTTCTTCACCATGACTGACCGATGCAGCGCCCACATCAGTGCCGATGCGGCACCGATCCGCCTGTCGATCTCCCGCTCCATCCTTTCCTCACTCATGAACAAGACCCTGAGATACTTAAACTCCTCCACTTGGGGAAGGACCCCCACCCCGACCCGGAGAGAGCACTCCACCCTTGTCCATGATGAATAATAAAATTTGTATTGAGTAACTGACTTATTGATTGGCTGATTGAGCACACAGATCTCTCACTGAAAGGTTCTACCATTCTCCTCCTAACACCCTCCCTTTAGGTTACATCTGGGGACATGGGGGACCCCAGTAGTGACTCTTGTGGGCAGACCCACCACACATAACTGCTGGGCCCAGGACAAAATTTCTTCAACCGGACCCCCATGACACACAACCCTTCCCGTCTGCGCCCTCTCCTACCTAGGCTAACTTCCCCAATCATCCCCCTGAAGATACAGGGCCTGCTTGCAAGCTTTTAGCTTCCCGGGAACAAGGGGCACAGGTGGGAACCCTGGGCAGTCGCCAACACCAGACGCCATATTAATGTTTGATATTTTTGGACTGCCGTATCATCTCTGTTTTCAGCTATTACGTGGCTGCTATATAAATATCATTCCATATAACCTGCAGGACTTTGGCCTTAAAAGAAAGGTCAGAGTGCCTCTCAACAATGACATAAGCCAAAGTTGCCCCCTGGTGACCAGAAAGTCAAGGGTTCTATATGAATATTTAAAAAGCATTTCATAGAATACACATCAAACCAGTTTACTATTCATACTTTATAATGACCTGTGTATTATATTTAATGACAAAGTATTGCAGTAATAATAAGGATGTGTGTGTGCATGCGTGCGTGAAACAGCTCAAAGCTCAATGCAGGCTGGCTAGTTCCCTGCAGCTGGAAGCGGCCCCGGCATCCTTCTGAAAGGGTGGACCGGCCGCAGGTGGGAAGTGGGCTGTGTCAGAATCTCCTGCAGTCTGCTCTGGCGCTGCTCCTGGAAGGCTAGCCGCTGCTGGCTCTCACGTTCCAGCTCAGCCTGCTGCGACTGGCGGATCTGCCGCTGGTGCTGTATCTGGGAGAGCAGGTCGGCTCTATACTCTTGACGGGTCCGTCTAAGGCTGTGAAGGAGGATCACATGGGGTTGCTGTTACGGCCGCTGCTGCACCGGTGCGTATGTTAGTGTACGGACCTTAGATACCTCTCCTTCTCATGCTCTTCCTCCTGCTGATGCTTCTGCATGTTTCTGTTCAGGTCTTCCCTCTCCTGCTCCAGCTGAGCCTGTTTCTCCATATTCTCCTGGACTAAGGGAGACGGCACGTCACACACACAAACCTATGACAGAGCCCTGTCCAATCTGCTAACCTGCCTCTCCCCAGCTTACGTTTCTCCTGGATCTGCTGGTGCCGAGTGTCCATCACCTCCTTCATGAGGCGGTTCCGAGCCTCCCGGCCCGCACGGTATTGCTCCATGCTGCGCTGCCAGGCGCGCTCCAGCTCCTCCTCCATCAGCTGCTCCGTCTCTGTCTCCATGCGCCTCTGTTCCTCTGCCCGCTCAGCCAGGTACTGCCGGTAGCTATGCTGCTCCCGCTGCAGCTCCTGCTACTTGCAGAGGGTGGGGGGGAGGGTGAGGTAGGCTCCCGCTCGCCATCCACCTCCTCCCCTTCTCTCTCCTCACCTTCCTGCGCTCCTGCTCGTGGCTTTCGTCTTTGCGCTCCTGCAGCAACTCCTCTAGGATGTGCATGTCCAGGGCCAGCTCCTCCTGCTCCTCCCGCGCCAGTCGCCTCATCTTCAGCCTCAGCGCACGGTCCAGCTCCCCACGCACGCGCTGTTGCTCCTGCCGTCTGCGGCCGCGCTCCCGCTGCTCCTCCAGGAGCTGCAGCTGCTGCTGCTCCCGCTGTGTGAGACAGACACATGGGATCACACCACAGTGCTTGACGCTGCAGCCTCCACGGTGCCGTCCTCCCCCCTCCGTACCAGCAGCTGGGCCTGCTCCTCTTTTAGCTGCCGGGACTGGACCCTCCGCTGCTCAGCAGCCTCCATTTGGGCGCACAGGATGTCGTGCTGCTGCCGGGCGCTGCTGCGTTGCTGCTGACCTTCTAGCTCCGCCCGGTTCTCCTTCGCCTGCCGGTCAGCCTCCCACAGGTGTGCGAAGAACCGCTCCTCCTCCAGGCGCTGCATGCGCTCCTCCTCCCGACTGCGCAGCTGAGCTGCACGCTCTGCACATACCTCGTGCTGAAGCTGGCGTGCCTGTGCAGTACGCAGCTCTTCGCTCTGCTCCCTGTAATGCAGGTGGTTGTGAGGTATCCGGTCAGTCACTGTCTCCTGACTGTGGACACCCCGCGGTTCTGTGTGATCCATCACCTGAACAGCTGCTCCAATCGGAGTAGGACCTCCTTCTCCCTCTCGCTCTCCCGTCTCTCCTTCAGCAACCTCGCCCTGTCACACATTTTAGCCTGCCTCTCCAGCGCCGTCTCCTCCTGCACCTCCATTTCAGACAGGAGCTCCTTCTCCTCAGTCTCCAGCAATGACCGCAACCTGGGTGCCAGGGAGAAAGTGGGAACGAGACCCACTATTTTAAAAGCAAAAAGTCATTTTATCCTAAATGTCTGACCTAAGATTAACAAAGAGACCCAATGGATAGAGAAGAGATTTTGAGGTAAGATTTTTAAAGCAATATCAGTATATATGACTTAACACAAAAACAAAACTTTAAGTACAGCGGTATCTCAGTTCTCGAAGTAAAACCAACCGGTTCAAGAAAAAAATTACCTAGAACTCGATCTGAATCTCAGAAGTCAAACGGTAAACGCCAACCTAAGATAACTTGTATGCACGGGGAAATGAGTCATGCAGCACATCTCTCAGCGGAAACAAAGGGTATGGTTTCAGTCTCAGCCTCACATTAGCTGTGATAGCATCATTCATGTTTACACTAGCTGAATACATATTTAGACAGTAAAAATACATTTAGACAATGATAGACAGTAACAGTAATTATTATTATATAATAAAATACATCCATCCATATTCTATACCTGCTTATCCTACTGGGTCATGGGGGGTCCGGAACCTATCCCGGAAGCAATGGGCACAAGGCAGGGAATAACCCTGGATAGGGGGCCATCCCATCGCAAGGCACACTCACACAGGCACATCTACGGGCAATTTAGTAACTCCAATCAGCCTCAGCGTGTCTTTGGACTGTGGGGGGAAACCGGAGTGCCCAGAGAAAACCCCACGATGACACAGGGAGAACATGCAAACTCCACACACATGTAACCCAGGCACAGACTCAAACCCAGGTCCCAGAGGTGTATAAAATATAATCTACTGGATTCTACTGTATTTCAGCGTTATCTCGATCATTTCATTTTCTTATAATTAACACCTGTCCCTGCGGTCCTCCAGGCAGACCATGCGCTCCCTCACTGCATCTTGAACCCGCCTCTCAGTGGTTCGGTGCACCATGCGGCGCTCGGTGCTGATCTCCCACTGGTTCCGGACCTCGCAGGCCTTTTGGTAACGGGTGAAGTCCGACACCTCGGCAAGGGCCGTCTCTTGCCGCCGCCGGTCCAGGATGAGGAAGTCGGGCGGTATTGTGGACGGGAGTCTTGCCCGCTAGGGAGTCGAACTGACGTTAGTTTAATCCCGTTAAACACGGGTACGCACTAGACGGTGAGTTTATATTTAATCATTTTCATTTCATCACGGGTATTTACTTTCTTATATTTTCATTATTGCAGATCTTAATGTGAATCGGAGGCGCCAATCGTGCCTAACGTGAATGCTCACCAGAGCCACAGAATGCGGCGTCGGTCC
Organism: Stomatorhinus walkeri; assembly: GCA_026784285.1. Taxonomy (NCBI): domain Eukaryota; kingdom Metazoa; phylum Chordata; class Actinopteri; order Osteoglossiformes; family Mormyridae; genus Stomatorhinus; species Stomatorhinus walkeri. The sequence goes on from JAODUD010000117.1 coordinate 20,492,116, forward strand.
GATGATCTCCCGGCAAGCCGGCCACCCATTCTGTCCGATCGGCATCCTCACTTAAAGCTTTCCGAATTTACTCGGATTTTTCCTTTTCTCCCATGAAAGAAAAAAAAACGCAAGACGGGGCGAGCAGCGGGAGAGCGCCGATCTCTAAGCAGCCTGCGTTTGTTTACGGAAGTGCTGCCATGGCAACTGACGCACGTCGCGGCACTTCGTTTAATCTTACACCAAGACACGCACCTCTGATGGGAAATTCTGCTTTATTTTATTTTGTCTTTAAAATTCACAATATACAGCACCTTTAATAAGGTTTGATAGTGCACATTGATTACGCCATTTAATTAACCAAAAACGCCGTTTCGAGGGTGCACTGGCACGACAAACAGTATTTTCATGTGGAGACGCAGGGCCGGTGTTCTGTCGAATTGAGCTACTTTGTCGAGTTAGGCTACCTTAGTGCTAATCGATAGCCCTAACCCTAATCCCCCCAAAACCACTAAAACCCTTACCTTAACCCTAACCCCTAAAACATAACCCTAAAACCTAATCCCAACTGCACATGCGCAGAAAGGCTCGCTATCACCAGGTAGGATATTAAGACAGAACACCGGCCAATCCTATAGACGACATAGGCGGCCGCCTAGGGCACCACCTTCTGAGGGGGCGCCGACTTGCCAGATAATTTCACTTTGCCTCAGACGCTAGCACCGGTAATGTGGAGACGTTTCCTACTCACCGGAGCACTCTGCACACTTGCACGTGTCAGAGTCTCCTTCGTGTAAATGTTTACTGGATGG
>JAODUD010000117.1:20508714-20520406 GCA_026784285.1 Stomatorhinus walkeri
TGGACAGTGACATGGAGAAAAAGAGCAAACGGGACCCTGAAAGCTCCCCACAGCTCACGGGGGAGGGGCGGTCAGCGCACCTGTTCGGCTGTGGGCGTGGCCTCCTCGCACGCGCACACCCACACAGTACAAGCAGTTGTCCTCATGATGCTCCTGCAGACCTGAATCCTCTGGACCTGGCCCCACCTGCGGGTCGGCCCGGCTGGCTGCCATCAGCTCAGTGATGCTGAGCTGTTGCCGCAATGGAGGGGTGGTGAAGCAGCCGCCTGGGGGGGGGGGGGGGGGTGGTCATACGAAGTTTATACCAGGGACTTCTCACCGGCGTTAAAACTGCCATCGTGGTGCCCCCTTACCTTCCGAATCACCCCCGATAAAGAACTTGGCAGCCCTCTCCTCGGCCTGGGGGCTGGTCTGAAAATATGGGGCCTCCTTGAGCTGTAGGGACAGGAGGAAGCAGGTATGACTCGGGATGAGGAGACGCTGCATCCCATAGAGAGCTGGAAGCGCCCTCCCCCAGAAGATTCTGGGATCCTCACCTGGAACATATCGGCGACGTCCATGGGCAACGCCAGCCCGATGTAGTCATCGCTGCACCCGTAGGTGGCGCTGGACACCATGGAGCGCACAGAGGAGGAGCGGTGTAGTGTGGTCTGGCTGATGGGGCTCAGGAGCTCCTCCTTGTCCAAGGAAGCGAAGCTCAAGGCCTTCAGGAACCTGAAAGGGGAGCGTCAGAGCAGGAGAGCTTTGAGGGAGGAGAAAAGGAGGCGACCCATCTGCTACCAATGCAGACCAGCATGTTCCGCGCTCACGCTGGGCAGCGCCCCTTGCTGGGTAGCGCCCCCTAGGGTGTACAACAGGGTGCACACAACTTGTCACTGGTCTGCAAACCACCAGGAAATTCACAGCACTGTTTCTATAAATAATCAGACGGTTCTGCAGCGCCCCTAACAGATATAAAGGTAACTCTGCTACATGAATTAACACCCCCCTCCCCCCCCCGAGGCAGGAAAGTGGGGTGAAGAAAGGAAGGGATTGCCTAGCAAACAACCAGGGATGCGAAGGACCAACAAACAGCGGGGGAACAGAAAGAGGAAGCGGAGGGGGGACGGAGCAAAACAGGAAAGGAGGAAAGGAGGAAGTGGGTTCTGAAGGTCTGGGCCCCCGCCAGAGCAAAGGGGCCAAGAGGCTGCTAATTAATGACTCTGATTACTCCAGTGTGGCATAACTGGGAGAGGTCTGTGGTTTTCATCTAAAGTAAGGGGTGCTGAAAGAGCTCTGATTACTCCTAGGCTCCGCCCCCACAGCGCTGGGCTCTTGGTTGGGGGTGTGGCCTCCAGAGCCAGGGCCCTAGCCAGCCAATCAAAATAACTGTCACATGCTCAGGAAATGAATCACGGTATATGAGATACACCCTTAACCGTAAGACTGCTTGGCCTCTCTCCACACGCACTGTGTTATTCGCACATTACGGCCTGTGGTTGAATATGAAGTTGAGTGAGAGAGTGAATAGAATTCCGCGCAGTGGGGTCATGCAGGTCATTATGGGCGTGAACACGGGTCTCCTGGAACCAGCAAAACGCTGCCCAAGTGACGCACTTAGGCATTACTCTGACCGGCCCGTCACAAACCCGTCTGGTGAGCACTCATGCCCTGAGGATGGAGACACTGTCATCCTGGAAGAGTCCACTGCCATAATCACAGAAATGATTTACAGTCTTCTGGCCATGGCTACTAATGGATCAGTATTTCTTGGTGTTGCCTTTTCCCAGAGCAGCGGCGGGGTCTGTACGCCTCTCCGGGCGACACCACAGGTGTTCATCTGCTCGCCTGGGAACACCAGGGTGATCTACTGACCAAGATAGTTTTTATAGGTACGAAGAGAGTTTCATGCAGTGCAGTGACCAGCAACACAACCTCACACTGCCAGTGCTGGAGGTCCCATGTATTCTGAGAAGAGAGTTTCAGGCAGTGCAGTGACCAGCAACACAACCTCACCCTGCCAGTGCTGGAGGTTCGCATCCCATGTATTCTGATATCCTTCCCCTGCCCAAAAACAAGCCCTTTGGTTTACCTAGACTTCACATAGCCCATGTACACTGTGTCTGAGCAGGACCTTACGCTGGGTGCACACCGAGCTCCGTTATGAAATATTACAGGCTCTGCACCATGTAAGCGGCTATGAAAGGTCAATCGACAGAAGGACGAGCCTGTAAGACTCTAAAAGGAATCTCCATATTCTTTAAGAAAAACATGGGTGCACTGAATGTTGAATGTGCAGATGGACAGGAAGGTCCTGCTGGAGAGGTTAGGCCTCTCCCACATGAGGAATGGGTGATTAGCCAGCAAGGGAAGTGAAGGCCAGCCTGAAAACAGCTGAAGGATACCTAGCAGGTCAGACAATGAAAGCCAGCTTTCCCTCATAAACAAAATGGCTGCACCTAGGGGTGAAACAGAGAGCAGACAGGGTCAGGTGACAGGAAGAGGGGTGGACGGGTACCTGCGGGGTGTGAGCCGGGAGTCCAGGCTGCCGGCCTTCATGGTGATGGCGTCAGTGAAGAGCACGTCCTTGGCGGGGGAGGCCAGCGCCTCGCTGTGTGACAGTGATGGGTGGATGCGCTGCTGCTGCAGCCGCTTTAGCGTGGCGTAGCCCAGCGCATCCCGCGGGCTGGTGTACGCGAAGCTGCAGTCCGCCAGGCTGCGGATGGCCGCCACCGAGGGTGACTTGAGCGACTGGGCGCGGCGTGGCAGCGTGTGGGCGGAGCCAGGCGGTACCAGCGACGCCGAGCTGGACTTGGAAAGTGGCAGGTGGTCGGACTGCGGCGTGAGCGAGCATGGTGTGCGCACGGTGCGCGTGCTGCCCACCGTGTCCAGGCTGGCGCAGTCTGTGTCACCGGTGGACGAGTCCACGCCAGGGGCCTCACGGGACGGGCTCGAGCTCATGGAGCTGACCCCGCTGGTGGTTGTGTCAGTGTTGAAGCTCTGGCTCCGGCTCTTGAACTGGGCACCGCCTCCGGAAGATGAGGAGGAGGAGCCGTCACCGGTCAGGCGCTCGCGGCTACCAGGCTCCTGCTGGGCTACTATGCCCCCACCGCGGGGCGACCGCGACTCCGTCTCCCTGAGCTCCGGGCATCGGGCGAAGGTGAACGGGTCCGGCTGGCCCGGCACATACACGGACGGCTCGGTGAGGGTGCGGCTCCTGCACAGGCTGGCCAGCTGCGACTCCCAGGGCCCCCTGCTGCCCGCGCTACCCTTGGGGTCGCTGGCGCTGCGCTGCTTCTTGCCCGGCAGGCTGAGCACGTTCAGGAAGCTGTTGCGGACCAGGCGGCCCGGCGCTAGCAGCGCCAGAGGGCTCCGTTCCTTGAGGACCTTAGGTCGCATGAGGACCGGGTGGTCCTCTGGGACTTCAGGGCTCCCAAAGCGCTCATCATCCAGAATGTAGAAGCCTGGAGGCAGAAGGCAAGCACACAAAGCAACGCTCGCTGGGCCAGAAGCTACACCCCCCCTCCCTCATGTGTGTCACACCCCCGGGTCGAGGTGTCGGCTTACCAGGCTGTGTGGATTCACTCTCGCTGTTGTGCCGCGAGCCCGTGGACTCGGAGTTGAGGCTGAGTGTGCTGGGCACGGAAGACAGCTCACTGGCTGGCTGTGGCTCCATCTCGTCCGTCACCACGGGCCAGGCCTGTCGCCGGCTGTGCCGCACCGCGTCCCAGCCCTGCTGCTTCAGAACCTCACAGCCCTGCTTGGTTCTGGAGATCAGGCCCAGGACGTAAAGGCAGGTCCTATAACGGGGGAGGGGAGACATGGTTTTAATGTCACTGCATGCACGGTATGTTGAATGTTTATGGGGTATGCTTTGGGGGGGGGGGGTCACCGGTAAATGCTCACCCACGAACAGACAGAACCTCACAATGCTGGGCTAGAGCCACGATGTCGGGTATCACATTCTCCTCCAGGAGGAGGTTCAGACCCCAGGTGGAGGAACTGATGTTACCCTGAAAACAATTTACAGAACGTATCGGTATTAGTAAGCCTCCCAGCAGAGGCGCAAAAGAGTCCAGAAGAACACACATAGTACTGACCAGGGCCCACAGCGCTGCCTTCAGCTGCTTGATGCCCTCCCAGCTGTCCAGCGCCGGGGAGCGCACGGTGTAGCTGAGGTCCGGAACCACATTCTGAGGACACGGAGCAAAACCATGAAGAGCAGACAGCCAACAGGAGGGAGACGGACAGACTGGAATCTGAAGACACAGCAGGGTGAAACGCCTCCACGCAGCTACCTGAACCTCCAGCAGGTGGCAGCCCGTCTTATCATGGACCAGCTGACCATACAGGTGCACAGGGAGGTAAACGTTTGGCCTCAGGCATCTGAAATAGGTAAGACACAGAATGGAGAGGTTTCTGAAAGTGGCTGGAGATGAGGCCATAACAGGCAGGGTCAGTTCTGCAGCCGAGACAGGCTCTAAGCGGGAGCCCTCAGGTTCACCTCTGATTACTCCGCCGTACGTAATTGTCTCCATCGACGGGCTTGCGGTATGTGGTGAGTGCCTCGTTCAGCTGCTCCTCTATCAGATCCACATAGCGCAGGCTGTACTCCTGAGGGTCAGGGTCAGGGTTAATCTCATGACCCAAAATCCCATCACCATCCTCTCTGACCGAACAGGCCGATCACTGACCTTCTGCCATATCTCAAGCTGCTTAGTGATGAAGCCCCTCTCATTGAGGTAGGAAAAGCCCTTTGGGATGGATAGGAACCTACAAGGCAGAGTGTGGATGACGACACAGTCCAGCTGGTATAATATGGTATGCACCAGGGTCCAAAAAGGGGGCCGTCGGCACCACTCACCGCAGCAGAAGCAGTAAGCCCTGGTCGCCGAGGTGAGACAGCGCTGGCTTCAGCTGAATCAGTGCATGGAGGTTCGCCTACAAGCATAAATGATGAAGCCCAACACAGATGGCATCACAAACAGAAAGCTGAGGAATGGCCACTCCCCATGCATACTACCCCCCCCCCTACCTTGTCCTCACAGGCCTCATCCAGGATATCCAGCGCCTCCATGGAGACGGCTTTGTTGCGGTCATGCAGCTGCGTGACCAGCAGCTCGATGCCCCAGGTGCTGAAGAACTCCACGTTGGCACGCAGCAGGACCCGAAGCTGTTTGGTGGCGTACAGCCTGCAGTTCTGGGAGGGGCCAAGTGGGGCCGTGAGTGAAGAGCGGACGACCAAACCCAAGAGCTCCTCCAGTCATCATTGCGTCCAGTGTACTTCTAAAGCCCCCAAAACATGCAAACGCCTCCTCAAGAAGTAGCGTGTGAAGGCCATACAAAGGTTAGCAACCTTGACAGTAAAGCAGAGAAACCATCTAGACCCTTACATCGCTGCTGGCCGTGAGGACCTTGGATAAGATCACTCGAGTGAGTCCGTCACGGCTGTAGTCCAGCGTGGTGACGGTCAGCTTCAGGAGAAGGTCCTGGTTCTTCAGCGAGCACAGGCTGAGAAGGCTGGGGAGATGACAAGCCCAAAGTGCCAACTCAGAAACCATAGGCTGCAATGCTGGCTCCTCTCTGAGAGGTACAATGAACTCCTAAAAGGTACTATACTAGGAGTCAAATGTTAAGAATGAAGGCCCACCACTGGAAGATGCCACATTTTTCCAGTGTTTTGACTCCGGTGGGGTGGGCAGACAGGGTGCCAATGAACAAGAAGTAGTGTTGACTGAGTGTGGTGAGTAGGCCGTTGTTCTGGAGGCTACGGTCGGCCTTAAGCCCCGAGCAGGACGACAGCCACTGCACCATGTCCCTCAGCAACTCCTCTAGGTACGCCTGGCCCTCCTGGGAAGGTCAAACGTTAGCGGAGACTGGCCAAAGGCAGTTCCTTTCAGCTAATCCAACGCTCGGGACGGGAAAGGGCTTCACCTCATCTGACTCCAGCAGGAATTCTATGAACTGGCAGCCAGCCACCACGAGCTGCCTCGCCTTGCTGTGGTCCAGCTCCAGGCTAGTGAACAGCTTGCTGCTGGGCTTGTAGAAGTACAGCAGCCTGCGCACAAACCTGTATGGGGGCAGTTGTCACATGGCAATGAAGGAATCTGAAAGGATCACAAGGCCACATGAGACCTAATGACTTTCATGAAGATGGTGACTAACTTCATCACAGGAGATCAACACAACTCACTTGTGTATCTGTTCGTCTTTGTTGCTCCGGAGGTTGACATTTGGCCACTATACAGAGAATGGAAGATAGGTCATCCAGGTGAACTGATCATAAAACACCATAGATGTCTACAATACTATAGGTGTATTTTCATACCTTCAGAACAGTGGAGATCAAAACCCAGTTCCAATCCAGGTTCTGTTTGTGGTTCAGGATCTGACTATCTTTCAGGTTCATCACAAGGGCCTCCTCACTATCCTGCAAATTCAGAGTGTGTGATGACCGTGCCCAATCATGTGACAGAGAGCATGTCCTGAAACTGGTGGGCAGTCGCCGTGACTGAAACAGAAAATCTAGATTCATATGGAGACCCAAATGGCGGCACTGTTCTGTACTATGGGTCTGGAGAGTAAAGCAGGGTCACCTTGATGAGGAATATGTCCCTGGAAGCCCGAGGGTGCTGCTCTGCGGAGCAGCGGGAGGCCGTGGACTTGCGCAGGATGCGATCCAGGTACAAGCTGCTGGGTCTGGGTCCCCGCTTCTTCCTCTCGTGGAAACACTTCAAGTGGTTGACGGCCACACTCGCCCGCCTACAGCCACACGGCACAGACAGGCATGGAGACACGCATGATGAATGACCTATCAGAGAGGTGACCTCGGCAAGACAACAGCAGGACCAGATGATCCCGGATCGAGGGACTTGCATGCGCTTCTCTTGGCCGACGTCGAAGGAGGCGGCCATGTTCATTAGTGTGGGCAGGCAGTGTAAATGGTGGCTATGAGGCTGTGGGAGGACAGTGTTGGCCTGTGGGGAGCACAAAACAAGGAATGGGCTGAGATTTTCCACAGAATTGGGAGCCGGCAACTGTGAGTCACAAAATAGTACCATGTGGAGGAGCTCCCCCAGGAGAATGGTGGCCCGGACTGAGATTTGGTCGTCGCTGCTGGTGACGACCTCCACCAGACCCTGAACCAAAGACAGGAAGTAAAGAGAATGGCAGCAGTAGGGAATCAAACAAAACAAGCAAGGTCAACTTCAATTTTAACAATGGTTTTCTAAGAAAGACAGATGATATGCAGCGGTGTTGGTGCTGGTCCAAAAGCTCAGTAAATGCACATAAAAATAACTTGTAACCATGGTGACAAGCCCTACCTCTAACAGGCCATTGTTTATGAAAGCACACAGCACCAGAGCAAGATAATTGTCCATCAGGTCAGGCCTGGACAGGGAAACCAAAGAAAGAGTGGAATTTAGCATGAAGTTCAATGAATCTCAGGAACCTGGTTTCTGGATATTTCATAGGCATCCATAGCAGGCTTACCGTGACCTTGCTCGATGTAGAAGGATGGTCTTTGCTTCTGAGGCCACAAAGCCATCAGACAACCTCCAGCTATCCTGGTACCGGCTGGGGTCTAGAGCAGAATTAGCGAACAGTTAGCAAGACACTTAAATGTGGAAACAGGGAAACAGCAGCTAAGCTGAACAAGCACTCACACATCAACAAATGGCTGCAAACCTCAGTAGGACTCACCCACACTCAGCAGAGCCTCCGTGAAGTCCCGGGTTACCACGGGAACAGGAAGACGGAATATGTCGTACATCACCTCCAGCAGACCTTTCTGTGGGAGAACCAAGGGAGCCCAGGTCAATCAAGTCACTACCCCCAACTAGGGAGCCCGGTTCTACCGTCACGTTAGCGGTGGATGCAGCGACAAATCTGTCAGGTAAACCAATACAACATGGCAGCAGGCAAAAGGATTACGAGATCTCCCACCTACCCTGACATCCATGTTTGGTATGCAGAGTAAGCCAATCAGCGAGACGATTCCAGAGTTGCCTGATTTGCACAGGTTAATGATCCCTGGGGCAAGAGGGAACATTGAATTTTGAGGAGACCTCTAATGGCAACGTTTGTGGTGGTTCCTATGGTTCTATATGCATTGATTCTATCAGAACATAGACAGCCACGATGAAACCTGTCAGACACCTGCTCACCTGACCAGGACCGGAACGATGCTACGATAGCCATCCTGCTAGCTAAGAAGCGTGCCTCTCGGTCCTCCCTAAGGCAAATGGTGACAGCCAGTCAGAGAGAGGCCAGATGGCTGGCGATCCTACCCCTTGACCATGCTCAGCCCCGTGCCGTTACACCTACTTGAGCTGCCCGTCAGCTGTGTCTGGGTTGTGCCTGTAGTGGAAGTCCGTATAAGGTGCCAGGATTTGCTGGAAGGAACAAGCGAGCACTCAGAATGGTGGGTGAGTTTTCACATGTTGACCCTGCATGGGGTGGGAAGAGGGTACGGGACCAGTACCTCCAGCTCCACGCCAGAGCGAACGTAGTGCCGTGTGTGGGGGTGGTTGAGCAGATGCAGGATGGTGGTGATGAGTGCCTCGTTGATGCGGCTCAGCTGACAGTCAATGACGTTCTTCAAGATGGTGCTGAGACCACCCCTCTGCGCCACCACCTCGGGGTTCTTCAAGGCTGAACGGGATGAGGACACCATCAGCAAGAGACAAAGGCTGAATCCCAATCCACCCCATACACCCTCGCCCTTGCCACTAACACTCCACTGGCGCACGCATATGGTGCGGTGTCAAGCCCACTCTAAGTACTACGGAGTGGGTGTGGAGTATAAAAACCTCCGATAACGGCTAAAATTCCATGTTGCCCCCTTGGTGTTGCGCAACATGAAGTATGGAAGAAACATCATATACATGTAAGTAGTTCCTTTCCACTGATTCCTCCAATTTTGTGATTTGTTGTACACAAATAAATAAATATTTATTTCAACTCAATCTGGGGAACCCTCCACAGCTGCAAGTGTGACGTCACACAAAGTGTCACCCCGTAGTGTAGTGCTAGTGAGTAGGGATGGGTTAGAGATTCAGCCAGAAGCTCATTTCATGGACGGTGGACCAGAGCCATGATACCCACCCAGCTCACAGATGGTAGCCAGGCAGGCGCGCACCATGCGGTCACGCTCCTGTAGACCATCATTGCCCACAGCGATTAGGGAGTTGGTGATGGAGCTGGGGAATAGCAGCGCGTTCACGGTGATCATCTGTAGGGGGCAGCAAAAGCGAGAAATCAGAGCCATTAGGTAACATGGCAGTCAACTTGACATACGTTCTTAGAGTTCGCCAAACAGCTCAGGATTTATTCAGCACTAATCTAAAAGAGAAATACAGTCATAACAAGCCTTCTAAAGCACCCTGGGATGCAGTCCCATCACCCAAGACAGCCTGAGACACACTAACCACGCAGGACAAACTGGGACACATTACTACCACTAGGGGACAGCCAAGAACACAAGCCAACCACTACCAGGCAGCCCAAAACACTCCAATCACCAAGGACATACTCCAACGATCTGGGACAGCCCAGAACACACTCCAACCACTAGGGGGCAGCCCAGAACACACTCAGACCACCAGTGAAAGCACAAGACAGGCTCTAACCACCCAGAACAGTATGGGATGGCATCTTACCTTGCGCACCAGTCTCAGGGCCTGTGTCCTTTCCACCTCGTTGCTCTGTTGTATGTCAATGCACCTGGGAGGGAAAGCTCAGATGGAACATAACCAAGTCTCTCACTCTAACCAACCCTAAAAAGCAACCCAGATAGGAAGGTGGGACCACTGAAGCCCCGTCACTCACCTGGCAATCAGGTAGTCTACCTGTAGTCGAAGCACCTTCTGAAGGACACTGGTATCACGGATGAGGTAGCGCAGCGCCCGCAGACCTGCTGCCCGTACCTCCTTGGCTTCATTGAGCAGCGCCAGCCGCAGGCTGAAGGACAGGGGAGCAGAGTCAGATGCCTGCTGGTATAGAGGGCTGGTATAGAGCACGGTAAACAGAGCAGTGCATCCCTTCACCACAAGGGGCACCGCTGCACCCTTCGTCCCAGAGGACTCACCACATAATGATCTCTTCATATGTAAACCCAAACTTCTCCTCATTGTGGCCAATACTGCAGAGAAGCTGCAAGCATGAGAGAAATGTGAGGGAACCAGACAGCCATCAGCCATCCAGAGACTGAGCTGACAGACAGCGTTGGTGTATAAACAGTATGGAACCTCCATCCCACCAATAGCAGGACAGGGAGCCCCAACAATGTGACATCTTTATCCAATAGCAGGTTTGTTAAAGGTAACGCTTCAGTAGTCACGCACCTTAATGAAATTGTTGAGGTGGCCCAGTTTCCTCATGTTGGTGACGCCCTGCGGTCTGGCCACATTCTGCAGGATCTCACGTAGGTTATCACAAGGGTCTGAATAAGGAGAAGCAAAGAAGAGCTGAAGATAATAATAATAATCATAATCATCACTTTATTAATCCCCGTGCGGATTTTTATATGCCTCCCTCAACTTGCTCTTTTGTAAGCAAGCTGTCCATGAAAGGCAGCCACCCATGGGGGGGTTAAGGGCCTTGCTCAAGGACCCACAGACATACTGAGGGGGGGTTGAACCTGCAACCTTGCGATTATAAACCCACAGGCTTAGCCCACTCAGCCACACACTGCCCCCTGGGGACTGAAGAGAGAGTTGTGCTATACAGGAGCAGCACAAGAATGTTGGACTATCAGACGCTCGAATGAACTAAACTGAGGTGACCAGCTTATTCCTGGCTGAGGTTCACCGACCAGATCATTCCATTCCATTCCATTCCATTCGATCTAATTTTATATAGTGCCTTTCCAAAGTGAGTTGCCCCACTGTGGTAAACATGGGTGTGTTGTGACACATTACAACATCAATTTAATCAGAATAGCACAAAAACAGGGAAAAGCCAAATGACGTCGGAGAAGAACCAGAAACTCCCAAGTGGGGAGGAAAAAAATACCTCTGGGGGTCCAAGGTCAACTGACTGATGCCAGACCTTCAAATACCTTACAGGAGGTAGAACTTTGAAGTCAGTCCTGATCCTAACAGGAAGCCAGTGCAGGGGCCCAAGATCAGGGGTTATGTCTTCAAACTTCCCTCTCCTGGTGACAATTCCAGCTGCTGCATTTTGAACACACTGCAAGGTGTTTAGTGTGCAGTGGTGTGCTCCCAGATAACAGAGCATTACAGCAGTGTAACCTAATGTATACAAAGGCATGTATCAATTTCTGAGTGTTTTGAATTCTTTCACTGACCAGATCGCGCCTGGCCAAGGTTCGCTGACCAGCTCATGTTTATCTGAGGTTCACTGACCAGGTCGCGTCTGCAGGCCTGAATCTAGACTGATCAGGTTGAGGAGACTATTAGAAATTTTGCAAGAGCGGCATTTCACGCAATGGACTATCCTGCAGTATAGTAGGGGCTTATGACCAGTGAAATGGGAGGGGGGCACACGGGCATATTCATATGTTATGTTTGAATTATTTGTGAACTCTACATTATGCTCTCATGGTCATCTCTGTAATCAGGAAAGACAGATTATTTTAATTAATTATTTAATTTTAATTTTTAAAATTAATTTTATTATTATTATTATTATTATTATTATTATTATTATTATTATTATTATTATTATTATGTGATTCCTGTGAGATGCT
>JAODUD010000117.1:20651295-20662693 GCA_026784285.1 Stomatorhinus walkeri
CACACCTAACCTCCCCCCCCCCCCACCATTGTCCCATGGTGATTATACATTAAGCAAGAGATATAATCCGCAAGAGCTTCAAGACAATAACATTTTCTAAATCCGATTTCAAGAGGATTCGTGCCAAACAGAAATACTACAGGGACTGGGGTTTTGATACTATAGGGGCTGAGTTTTTGATACTCAAGTTGTTGAAATAGGATTGGATGTCAGGAGAAAGGAACTGAACCAAGAGGTTTCTGCATGTCTGAAGGCAGAATCTGAGAATGGTTCTACATGAACCGGTTTGACGTGAAGAAAATCCTTCACTGACTATCTTGGTTTGTGTTCTCCTGAAATGCATTCTCATGTGACCCACGGAAGGTCTGAGTTGAATTAAAGAGATTGGAATGACTTAAAGAATTAAAAATTATGCACGCACTGGCACATTGGGGTCCAGATCCAACTCAGTCCAAACACTCATTGGGTTTGGGGGAAAACCGATGTCAAGTTTTTTCTCTGCCTACGAAGCATACGGCTGAAAGGTAGTGGCACAGGGAAGGTGCTGATGTCCTCAGGACAGGAAGACACTGGCCATGTTCAGCATGGTTTTTTCTAGGAAAGGACAAAAGGTCAATGGGTCAGAGGTTAAATTGGGAGGCAAGCAACTGCTCAGACTTGGGGGATAAATGTGACGCCATGTCGGTTCTGATCCGTCTCCATAGCCCAAGGAGGCTGGCAATGGACCTGAGGAGGACCCTACATGTGCCCTTCACAAAGCCACCACTCAACTGGTTCTTTGTTGTGGCAACCCATGACGGATGGCAGCCCAGTCAACTTGTCCAAAAACCATGATGACATCAATGGGCAATCAGCAGCTCAGCAAAAACGGACCGGGCAGAGATGACCGACCCCAACCTCTGACCTTCACCCTCCCCATGTCGACGCCAAACCCACAACTAACCAAGAGTTCACAGGAAGTCAAGAGGCTTCAACAGAACATCTGTAAAGCCATTACGGTGTAAATTGAAAACAAACAAAAAAAAGTTGCTATGTAATCCTGGGGAAGAAGCGGAACATTTTACAGAAAGTTCTTAAGCAAGAGAAGAGCAAACAGTGCGAGTTGCAGGAGATGAACGGATCCCACTATTCTGACAGGGTTCTGAGAGTATAGGAAAATGACCATCAGCAACAAGCAGCCGTGACCTCGGCCAGGCCAGCGGGAGTCCATACAAAGCGTAAAGAATTTATGCAATAAGCCGAAGGCTTTGGCTGCATTGTGGCTCTGTGTCACAAGCAATGTGTTTTGGAGTCAAAACGTCCTTCGCATGGTGTGTAACTCACTGTCTGTGCAGGTACTTCATGCTCCAGCGCGCTGATCTCTCTGGGAGGTCAGCGTTTCTTTCACAGTCTTCTCACATTTCACAGAAACACTGAGAGCTATTACTCTAGGATTTTCATTCACCCAGACGCAAAATCGATGAAGTACATTATTTAGACTGTGTTTCGTTTCACCTCACGCCATAATGTTGTCAGAACTAAAACAAAAATGGCTTTTGGCTCTTCAGGGTCATGTGAGAGACACACGTGCCCATGAAGACTGGCTTTCTGTTCCCAATAGCTTAGGAACGTGGTATCTTTGGGTGTGGATTGGCTGCCTGGGATCAAAACCCAATGACTGGCTTATAAAACAGTCCGTGTTTAGTATAACTGCATGCACAGCAATGTAACATTGGTGCAACATGATATCGCTGAAAATGGAAGTTTCCCCCACAGAGATTTCTGAGGACACTATCCACACTTGGATAGCAAAAGTCCAGGTTAAGCTCAATTCAGGGCAGGTCCAGCACCTTGTTGTTGATCACAGGAGGGGAGACAGACGTCCCACCCACCCCCATGGGCTCAAAAGAGACGGCCAGACCCGCCACACGGTCCTTCCCCGCTGGCTTCCGCTGACACGCGCTGCTAAGAGTTTTCCGCTAACACGCTCATTCTTTTGAAGTCCCTTTTAACAGCACAATTACACACCCCCCCCCAGACAGTAGACTCACTTCTCACCTTTTTAATAAGCCACTCAGAGAGCAGCACTTGCTTCCCTCCCCCCAAAAGGGCCACAGCTCTCCCATAAATCCTGTCTCTCTGCCGTAGGGACAGGAGACCCGGCCGGTCCTCCCTGCCACTGCCCACGTGCCTGCGCTGGCCTTTCATGCTCAGTGAATCAGGCGTGACTAGACGCTTATGCGGCCGCTCGGGGCGAAACGTCAGCTCTCTTGGTGGGGAGTGAATACAGACCGTCATATACAGATGGGGGCTTCAATCACCCAAGCCCAGCTTCCTGCAGCCCCTCCCTTACTGCCTCTCCCTTTATCCTACTCTTCTTAAAGAACCATGTCATTAATATTATGGTCCCATCTGCTCAAAAATCCACTTGGGGCATCTGTTTTAGTTTAGGTTCTTGGGGGCCTGGCATGGGCCTCGTTGGGAGGCCCGATCTCCGGCGCGATACCCGTCGTCCCAGGAGCGCAACCATGATGCGTGTGCCGCGGGAGGGAGCGGATGTCCTGGGTCACAGCCCCCTGCCCCCGGCATGACAGACACAGACGAGGAGGGGAGCAAATGTGGTGATTAAGAACCTGCATTCGGGAGCAGACCCCAGGCAGGAGCTGCTGGGGAATTAATTTTTAATTAGTAATTACATGCCACTACGAACACAACTATACAGAAAATTAAAGGGAAAAATGACAGCTATACGGTCATGTCTGGAGCCGGGTAATTTACTGAGTAAACCATGTGTAGGAAATTTGCTTACGTGGGGAGTAGTAAGCGTCTGTGTCCTGGGGCTGCCGGGGCACCAAACAGAAGCACCCACGTCTTGGATCGGGCTGTTTGGGCCTGGTCATTTAGGGCCTGGGTGGCGGTACGCCTGCAAATTGGCCACGCGTGACCTGGGGGGGGGGGGAAGCAATACCCCATGCAGAGGGCCAGTCTGAGAGCAGCTCTGAAGTCGGTCTGAGCACAGGAGGGCAGAGCAGCTACTTGGAACGAGGAGGGTCCCCTCTCTGCACACGCTTGGCCCCGGACTTCGCCAGACTTGGCCGTTTGAGTTCCATCCACTTCTATCATGTTTGTCGTAGAGGCCTGTGCCTTAGAGGACAGGGACAGGGCTTTGGCAGAAGCACAGCTTGAACTCCTATTCGAGCACTACCCTTTTTGCAGATTCTGCTCGAGTCCGCACTGCCACCTAGTGGCAGGATATGCGTACTTGTCGCACAGGATTTTTACGGCGGTGAAATAATGCAAATGACTTGATAATTTTAGGTGTTTCAGGTTCATTCTGATGTGCACTTGCTGATGATGTGGGTCCATCAGACTGAGAAAATATACTCGGATAAAACTATTTGCTGTGGGCAAACTGTCCACCAAACAAAAGGAGGGCTAGGGAGACAGGAACCGTCTCAGGGTCACAAGTCTTCCATGACCTTGGAAAAGGACTTTAATGAGTGACAAGAAGTGGGTTTTAAATATAAAGTGAGTGGGGGGGAACATGCAGAAAGGAGGGTCAGGGTGCAGGTACACCCCACCCTGGGGGGCCCACAGAATCTCCAAAACCAAAAGGGACGATATCAAAACAGACACGAGACCCCAGTATCTTTGCTATGGGAGACATTTACAGGAAATTAGTGGGACGTCGCTGAGCTGACAGGTATGGGCCAGGAGTATGAGAAGCGGACGAGTTCCCCACATCGCACTGCCTCTAGAGGAACAGCAAAGGGCGGCCTGGAGCCCAGAGTTATAAATATCCTCCTGTTTTTAAGGATTTTAATGATTTCCACCTGCCACACAAATAAAGGGAAAAACATGGAATGGAGCCTGGTCTGAATGCACACGTGATTTCCAGTCACCTGGTACTGTAATAGCCTAAGAAGGCACCGAGGGGACAGCAGCAAGCACTGTGACAAACCAGGGGGCCCAGTAGCCCAAAGAAAGCCAGCGGGACACGTGCTGGACTTCAACCAAGCAAAGCACAAGGCAGGGGGGGGGGGGGGAAATCAGAAGAACATGACACTCAGAGAGCTGCTCCGGGACGGGACAGGAACACGCCACACACCAACTGGGCTGGAAACTTTTATTGTGGAAAATGGCGATTAGAAAAGCAGAGTAACAAATTCCTCCTCTATTACAAAGTCATTATAAAAAAGAACGAAGCAGAAATCATGCAGCTCCCAGCTTCCCTGCCCTGAGGAAACACGCAGGACTCGTCCAGCACCATGGAGCCCTGCGCTCTGGCACCGCAGCGACACGGGGCTCAGCTACCAAACGGGGATACTGATACCAGAGAGGGATGATTATTCATCTTAATGCAGGAGGGAAACCTCAGTCATTCCCATATACTGAGACCACATCTCATTCTTTTCCATAAGTTGAGGGAACTGTTTTGATTTAACGCCCAGATTGACACGTGCTTTCGTTTGGGGTAACAAGTGCGAACCCCCTGCAGATGATGCAGGGAGCCGCGTTCCTGGGGCAGAAAGAAGCTCCCCCTCCCCAGGGAGGGGCCTAGGGGCCAAGCCCGCTGTGTGTGGCCCCAAGGCTCAGGTGTCTGCACGGCGAAGGTGGCCCTTGTCATACCTCTTAAATTCCAGCTTGGGATACGGAGAAAATGTCGAGGAGTTGGCCACCCAGTAGCCTTGCATGGGGAAAAAGTGCCGTCAGATCCGGAAGACCGGGTTTGACAAGGTTTAAGAATCTGGCCCACACCCAAGGAAATAACCGTCAAGTGAGGGTTCAGGATTAGGTTTGGCTAAGCCTAATCTTAACCCTTACCCAGGGAGATGATAACCTAGTGAGGGCTAGGATTTGGGTTCAGGTAGGAAGATAGCGGGAGTTTGATCAGGACAGAGCTGCTCCTTCTGACATCATTTCCTGTTCCCTGTCCCGATATTGAAGGAATACAAATACACAATATCCCAGAGGGAGATGGAGGTATCACCAGACCACACCGTGGGGACAACCCTCAGAGCGTCATCATTCAGGAACTACTGATCACAGAACGTAAATAAAGATGGATACTGGCACCCCCTGCTGGTAGCAGGCAGGCACACGGTCACTTCACCTATGTATACAAATGCTGCAAAGTCTAAAAGGACTTTTTTTAAAATACAGCTATGCCGTTTGCTTTTTATAAAGGTTTGCGCAGCTTTAACACATGCATACTGGAAAAATATACCATAAATGTAAACTCTAATAGAACAGTAAGTGAAATAAGAAAACATGCAGTTATATCACCAACATTAGCTGCACCGTTAAACCATCAAAAAATAAATTATTTGTGAAAATTCAAGGATTCCAAAATGATGTCACAAGTACCCAATTAACACTGATAACTGCAATACAGCACACTTCCCAACCCTGCTCAGTCACTGGAAATGTGGGAGCTGATGAATGGTATAATGACACACTTATCATAAGCATGAAGTGTCCTGCCTGGATTCCATGTAGACCGATTCACACCTGTATATAGGGACTCTGGGCTGAGCCAATCACAAGTCTGCACTGGTTTCTGCCATAAGGTCTGTTTAGACCTCGGGTTCTGTAGCCTGTATATATGGCTGAGCTCTGGTTCCGGTGGGACAGGTAGAAC
Source organism: Stomatorhinus walkeri (assembly GCA_026784285.1). Lineage (NCBI taxonomy): Eukaryota > Metazoa > Chordata > Actinopteri > Osteoglossiformes > Mormyridae > Stomatorhinus > Stomatorhinus walkeri. The sequence continues at coordinate 20,656,916 of JAODUD010000117.1, forward strand.
AGTCCTTCTACTGGACCCTCAGTCCGAAGGAGCCACTGTGCCAGCTCCCTCCTTCAAGGATTCACTTGGTCTCTGTGGGCATCTTGCACATCATCAGGATTTGCTTTAGGGCCTTCTGGACATCTTCATCCATCTGGCCCTGCAGGGGATTAGAAGAACCAGGTCATGGTCTGTCTTGCCCTCATGGAGTCTGGGGGAGTCACACTGTAACATGGGCCCCGATAAACCACACGATATGGAGATGAGGCCCCACCTGTACGGCGTACAAAAGATGCATCCTGTAGACAGAGATGACCTCGTGGTGCTGCTTCTTACACTCCTGCAGAGAAATGGACAGGCTCACTGGGCACGCTCAGACGGACAGACCCACTGGGCACGCTCAGACGGACTGACCCACTGGGCACGCTCAGACGGTCAGACCCACTGGGCACGCTCAGACGGTCAGACCCACTGGGCACGCTCAGACGGTCAGACCCACTGGGCACGCTCAGACGGACAGACCCACTGGGCACGATCATATGGACAATAGCCAATGAGCCCCTGACTCACCGCAAGCTGCAGCTGTAGCTGCCGGATCTGCTGCTGCAGCGAATCCACCTGCTGATTCTGCCTCTTGGGGGCACCGCTGGCATAGGACAGCTGCGACAGGCTGTTGAGCGCCTCCTTCAGCTTGCTCACCTCCCGGGTCAGCTCCTCAATCTGGGTGGGAGGGACACCAGCCCCCATTAACGTTAAGAATTGCCACCCCAACCCCAACCCCAACCCCAGACCAAGAGGAAGTGTATGTGGGCAGTCAGGGCACCTTCCTGTTCTTCTCACGCTCAGAGCTCAGTAGTGCCTCCACACGCTTCTTCTGCTCAGCGAGGGCTTCTTGGGCCTCCGCATACTGGCTGCAGAGCTCTACCTTCTGCTGCTCCCCGCTGTTAGCCAGGCTCTGCCTCGCCTGCTGCTCCTCCTTGAGGTGCTGCCAGGCCTCCGCCACCTCCAGTGCCATCTCGTCCTGCTTGCGCAGGGCCTCGTGCAGCAGCTGCGTCAGCCGCGCCACCTCCGCCTCCAGCGCCTGCCTCCCGGCCGAGTCTCCTGCTGTCGCCTGCTTCTCTGCCGCCAGCTGCTCCTGCAGGACCCTGACCTGCTCAGTCTTCTGAGTAAGCTGGTCCCGCAGGCCCGCCACCTGCTCCTCCAGCCCCTTGATGGCGCTGCCCAGGGAGGACACCACCTGCGTGTGGTCGGCCAGGGGCACCGAGCTGCGTGCCTGCACCTCCGCCTCACGTTTCAGCAGGCCCAGCTGCTCCAGCGCCTTCTGGTAACGGACTTCCATCTGGGCTCCTGCAGCCCTCGCCTCCTCCAGCTGGCTCTCCAGCTGCTGTACCCGCGATTCCTCGACCTGCTGGGCCTCCAGCTTCCCGTGGGCCTCACTGTAGGAGTGCGAGAGCTCCACCAGGCGGTGCTGCAGCCCGTCAATCACATGGCTCAGCTCTGCCTTCATCTCCTCAAAGTCCTTGGCAGCTGCCTCCACAGAGACAGTGCCCTTCAGCGCCTCCTGCAGGATGGTGATCTCCTCCTGGGCCTCCCTGTTACGCTCCATTAGTAAGACCTTCTCCTGGCTGCTGGCCTCCATCAGTTGGTTGTAGGAAAGCTTCAGCTTCTCCTGCTCCAGGGCTCTACCCCTTTCCTGCTCTGTCCGCACACGAGCCAGCTCCACCTTCAGCTCACGCACCTCCTGCTCCAGCAACTTCCTGGACTCCAATGGATCCCCCTGCGACCCCTCCCCCACACCAGTGTCCTCCGAGGAGGGAGGCAGGCAGGATTTCAGCACACAGTTCTCTTGCACGGACTCCCTCAGCTCAGCCTGGAGTTTCTGCACCTCCTCCCTCAGACACTGCACCTCCTCCCTCAGACACTGCACCTCCTCCTCAGTTGTGCCCTTAACGGCCCCGTCTCTCTTGGCCTCCAGTAGAGACACACCCTCGGCCTCTACAGCTGCTGTCTGCTCGAGGTCCGCACGGGTAGAGTGGTAGGAGGCGTTGGAGTCTATGCTGTTGGGGCGAGAGTCCTCTAGAGTCTTTTCAGCCTGGGGGGATGAATGTTTCTGAAGATAAGGGACAGACAACATGGACAGAGGACAGGCCCTTCAGATGGTCACTTAATCGGGGTCTAAATGGGACTGAAGGTCAGTGCGCAGCATCTGAGCTGGGGGTTGATGCTAACCTTTAGCGTGTGTGCCAGTTGCTGGTTCTCCAGAGACAGGACCGCCACCTTAGCCTGAAGAGCCGACAGCTGGGCCTGCTCCTCCGACCCGGCCTGGCCAAACAACACAAAAGAACCATGGGTCACCATCAGCACCGGAAATGCTGCGGCCGAGTGAAACCGGGGCGTCCTCCCCAGTGCCTGTAAGTGGCGCTCACACTGACGTGGCTCTGCACCGCCATCTGCCTCAGGTCTTCAATCGTCTCCAGCAGCACAAGCTTCTCCTCCCTGAGTCTCTCCACCTCCTCCTTCAGATCAGCGTTAATAAGCTCGGCTGCCTGGGGGGGGGGGGTCAGACAGACGTGATGAGAAGGTCCTGCCCAGACACGCAGCGCCTTGGGCCATTCCTGCCCCACAGGCCATGCTGCCCACCTTGTAGCTGAATCTTTGGGAGGTGTCGCTCTTGCCAGATGGCGGTGTTTGGGTGGGGGTCAAGTAGGGTGGAGAAGCTACATCAGTGGACTGGAAATCGCATAGAAAAGCACGTCAGATGCCAGGTCTCTCTTGCCGGCAGGCCGGCATCCGGCAGAGGAGCCCTGGATCATCGACACGCATCACCAGGGTTACCTGAACGGGGCTCATAAGCGGAGGAGGCGGCGCCTTCCGTTTTTTGGGGGTGGAGCTTCTGTCCTCACTTATCCGAGTCACCTGATCATGCCGGACGGAGGATGGAAAAGCAACAGACAGTGAAACGAAGGACAGAACCGTGTCTTCAGTCAGGACCAATAAAACCAAGAACAGCAAACAACTCTAAAGGCCAGTAATAATAACCACAGATGTCTGATGGGTGACTAGACTGCCTTGTGGCCGCAGACAGCACGGAGCTGTGTCTCTGGCCGGGAGGCAAGCAGTCCACTTATTCATATCTTTGTGGGGATTCTCCATTTCCTAAGGATAACCCTTATCTCAAAAGCAAGGACCTCAACCCCTACCCAGCCCTAACCTTCACTATAAGCAACCAAACAAAATACAAGAGTTTTGGCATTTTTAGTTTTTTGATTGCAGTCAGATTTTTTAGAGTTGAGGTTACCTTTGTGGGGACTGAAAAACTGTCCCTACTTGGTAAAAAGTTGCAGTTTTTCAGCACTTTGTGGATAAATCTCTCTCTCTCTCTCTCTCTCTCTCACACACACACACACTTCCAGTTTAGCTGTGACTCAGGCCGCACTAATCACAGACACTGTAATGAGAAGCGCAGACTGAGGTCACATCCCCAAAACAGGCTGTCATTTCAGTGACACTCCCGCCTGGAGATGAGCCTCCACAGGCCGTGTCTCGGAAACAGAAAACACTGGGTCTCTCAGCAGAAAGGCAGTCAGGTGAACAGCCACCTTACCTGGACAGCTCTGCCAGGCTGAGAATCTGTTTCAGAAGAACAGAAAGACGGTCAGACCGCACAATAAAGACAGACATTAAAACAGACATTAATAACAGCAGCTGAGCCAACATCCTGGCATGCTAGTGTGAATAAATAGCCATTATCCCTTAATTTGGCATTGAGGATAATAATAATCTACAATAAAAACAATTCTGTAACATACTAACCATTCTATCCACAAGGGGGCACTCATCACACAGAAACATTAATAAGTTGATGCTAAGTTCATCAATAAGGCTAAACTTTTGCTCTGTGTAGAACTAAGATGTAGGAGCAGCCAGTCAGCTGACAGGAAGCTGACAAAATGCGAACAGGTTATGCAGCCGGGTCCCATAAGACCCCAGTGAAGGTGGGACTGTCTGAAGACTTTCGCACCCGTGTCCGACTTGTCCGCTTGGAGTGCACTGGTGAGGAGGGTCTGGAGCTCCAGACTGCTGGCGTAATGAAGGACATTGTGACCTAGGGAGTCTGCCACCTTCAGGTCTGCACCATGCTGCACCAGGACTTCCACAGTGGCCAAGCTGCTGGTCTCACTGGCCAACATGACTGCCGTGCTGCAAGGTAGTCATCATGATCATCATCATCATCACCATCATCATCATCATCATCATCACCACCATCATCATAATCATCATCACCATCATCATCATCATCACCATCATCAGTTCACCATCCCTCCACACTTTCACAATATAAACAAACTAAGAGAACTTTCACCAATCACCTCTCACCTACAGCACGGCTGCCGGAAGAGGTATTTACACAGTGTGTGTGTGTGTGTGTGTGTGTGTGTGTGTGTGCGAGCGTGCGTGTTAGCTTAGTGTGCAGGGGTGTCTCACTCAGATACTGCATACGGCAAGGACTGTGCGTGCATGCGTGTGTGTTTTACATTGTGGAGACATTTGCAAAACATTTGACGCTGTGGGGAGGATTTTTTCGGTCCCCAAAAGGGGCAAACTCAATTTTACAAAACTTTGTGACTGTGATCAAGAAACTAAAAATGCCGAAAGTCTTACATTTTTCTTGGTTATTTATGGTTAAAGTTACGGCTGGTCGTCATGTTGGGATCAGGGTTTTGCCCATAGACATGAATGGAGAGTCCCCACAAAGACATGAATATGTGTACTGTGCGTAATGCGTGTAGGTGTGCGTGTTTGTGGCAGCACAGTGCAAGTTCTGTAAATAACTGCCCGTGGGAGTCGGCGTGTGGGATCGCGGGGAAACATGCATGCGTTCTGGACTCAGCTTTGGGCAGGTTCTTCAGAGAGGACTTTGGAAACACGTCCTCAGAAAGGCAGTAAAACATCAACGGGTGGCACCATTCACGGCGTCACCCCTATGTCACCTGTCACATGTTCTCACATGTTGGGGGGGGTGGGGGGTGGTGAAGGGCGATTCGACATACGGCCCCCAGATTGGCGTGTGTGCCTCCCTTACCAGCCGCTCCTGTCGCGCGTGTTGACGTCAGCCCCCGCCTCCAGGAGGCGGCGACAGCCCTCAGTGTGGGCATGGCAGGCAGACAGGTGCAGGGCCGTGCGGCCGTCCTGGCGGAGGAGGGGAGGGCAGTGTCACTCTCCACTCTCGCACGCTTACTCACACTGGCTGCCAGATTCCCCATCGTGCGAGACAGCAGGAAAAATGTACAAAACGCTGACTTTTTTTTTTAATTAGCAAGTGATGTTTGGATAAAGGGGGCGTAAGTCAGATCAAAAGCAGGGCGGCGTTTGTCTAGCAGCAGAGGAGGTGTGGTCACGGGGCTCGGGACCAGACCCCCCAACCCCCCACTGGTCCCAGTCCAAGCTCCAGGTCACACTGGTCCCAGTCCAGCATAGCTAATGATGATAATGAACTAATGAACATCAGCAAAAAGGCCAAACGCTTCCTTGTGGATTTTGGCAACCATCGTCCCGCGCACCCCCCGCCAGCGTGACCGGGACTGACGGACGCCTTGGAAGGGCCGCAGTCCAACTCGGCCAAGACCCTGAGGAGCAATTTAACCCTCAGCCTGTCAGAAAATAAACATTCAAAGTCACTCTGGGCTTTAAAGGCACTAGCAGGCACACAGTGTGTGTGCGTGTGTGTGTGTGTGTGTGTATGTGTGTGTGAGCGGGTATACCTATCCTTATGGGGACACAATGTCCCCATAGTGTGAT
>JAODUD010000117.1:20703880-20725971 GCA_026784285.1 Stomatorhinus walkeri
CAATAAATTTTGAAAATTTTTTTGGTTTCTGCCCCCCCCCCCCCCCCAGGACTAGGTCTACATCCCTACAAGTTCATAGATGAATAAAACCAAAAATGAGATATTACACCCCCTCCAAAATGTTTGGGACAAAGTCAAGTTCTTTATTTGCTTCTGGACGTGTAATTAAAGATCTCACATAAGGTTAAAATGCATATTCTCAAATTTTATTAAAGGGTAAATTTATTAATATTGGTTTGCCTCTGGAGAATTTGCATGCTGTTGGAACCAAACAAGCTAGAACCACCACTGTTGGAACTATACAACATTGAACCACCATGGATATTGGGGGTGTCCCTGTGACTTTCTTCTTCAGCATCTGAACGGTGTGCTTATTTGGATTGAGACAGAGTAACTGACATGACCAGTCAAATATTTTCCAGCGTTTAGCTTTGAAAACCTCCTTTGTTACTTTTGCAGCGTGCTTCGGATCATTATCTTGATGTAGGATGAAGCTCTGCCCAGCAAGTGTGGAGCACTTTGCTTGAACTTGAGCAGGTAAGATACTTCCTATCACTGATTTACACTGAGGGACAGACACAGTTTAAACATGTACAGCCCAGTGTTACATTCATGTGCAGACTGCAAGGATCCCGCGCATGGCCTGCCCATCCAGCTGCCCCCCCCCCCCCCCGTGGTACACCTCCATACTCTTATCTTTGTGACTGGCAGATTTTTGAAACGATCTTCATTAATCTGCCTGCCAGCAGACCCGCCTGCCAGGCCCCAGGGAGCCAGTTGTTTGTTTCCTGAGGTTCGCCTGATTAAAGTCGCATCTGCCAGAGGCAGCAGATCAGCGGCAATTCACCCAGAGGCCTGTTCTTGGAGGTGGGCAGGCCGGCATTTACTGCACAGGCTGCAGGAGAAGCCCGCAGGGCCGGTTGCTGATTTGCTAGACATCAAAGCTGATCAAATATATTGGTTTTGACTCCAGCCCCCTTCCATGTTATTAAATCTTAAACTGTTAGCAGAACTGTACCTAGCTACAATACTGTAGAAAATGTCAATTAACGGCATCTTAAACCACAAGTCTCAGAGAGTTTTCAGGCCTTCACGACCTGACATCTCCACTGTACCCCCCATCTGTGACAAACGCACCTTAAGTTGTCAGTCTACAGGAAGCTTCCGGTGTCAAACTGACAGGAAGGAAGTTATGCATGAAGCTGCTCAAGCCATCAGGTTTAACAAAAACACATCTCTGCCTTTTTAATGAAAAGTTCAATAAATGTGCATTAAAATCACTTTTACTCTTTATTCCATCAAGAAAATTGGGCATAAATGTGACCAAACGTGTTTTGTAATATCCCACAATGCAATGCTAATTAAAAACACACCACCTCATTAGGGTGTCAGATAATGTCCCATAATGCCGTGCATGGCTGTGTGTTTAATTAACTTAACACTGTCAGACTGACGCACTGAGTAGAATTCGACTTCCTCTCAGTTCCTCCCGCATACGCCTTTTCAGTCCAGCACCACCTCTAATTAACTCCTCAGTAAGTTTAATTTAGGACAAAACGCCGAGCCGCTAAGCGGGAAACCCTAGCTGTAGGGCGTGGGACCCTACAGGTAGCTGTAGGGCGTGGAACCCTAGCTGTAGGACTGGCGCTGGCCACATTAACTCCTTCGACACTCACTGGTCACGTCCCCAGCCAGGAGCCGCACCAATACATGCACCAATTAAGTCTTCATTTAGAGACAGTATGTCCATTACTGACGTTTAATAAGGAGCAGATTCGGCTACATGAGGTCGGTCGGTATTTATATTTATCCACTCTCACATGTCACGCTTTTTTATTATAAAAAAGGAGGTTTGCTGCTGACTGACAGCTGGACCACCTCTATGCTACCCAGGTAGGGCCAGACTGACCCTTCCAAGCAGACAGGGCTGCGATGGTATATCAAACTGCACATTAATAAAAGACTCTAGCATTTGCAAAAGGAGAGGTCTGAACATTTGGCTTTTTTTAAACTCCAGAACAGACCTCGATTACGAGAATAAACAGACTGCCAGTTACTCTGGGGGGGAATCTGACAACACCTTTGAGTGTCGAGCACGTCTTATTAAAATCATCCCTGTCCCTTTCCTTCGCAGTTTAATTTCACACACTGAGCAGCTTTTAACAGGAAATTATTGAGTCTGCTCCATGAATTTAAAGAAGTGAATTCGCCGCAATGCTGCTAATGCTGCCTTAGGCGTCTTTCTGCGTTTGTCAGCCAGAGACTCGCAGCCTAAGTGTCGTAATTGAAAAGTAAAATGCAGAACAGAGTGTAACAGCTTTAATGAGAGTTTCAGGCACGGCTGGCTTGGCAGCACCTGTTAGACGTATTGGTGTAACGATGCATCGTGATGAATCGCTTATTAAGGTGGCGATTCAACTGCATTGATCTGTTACGGCACAATCTGTTATAATCGATACTTGGTGGCAAAATCCTCCTCCCAGTTTGCTCTCTCGCACACGTGCTGCAGGTAGACAAACACTAACTATAATTTCCGAAACGTCGGAAAGAATAGGAAAGGTTATTAATATTCATGACGGAAGCGCTACCTAATGCTATTTGCTTTACGACATTTTTGGGAACTCACTCATGTTTTGTAGCGCAGAACACTAACTCTAATGGTTAAGATAATCTTTTTGCTATGCTGCATTTGGGAAATTACCCCTCTTTCATAGTGCAAAAAAGGTCATTGTTAAGTTAGCAATGGTTAAGACTCTGAGGTAGCTAACTAGATAGCTAAGTAAAAAGGAATGTTAGCCTTAGAGATGAACAGTATATCCAGTTACCATATCAGTATGGACAGAAATTTGTTAAAAATCATGATATTAGCATCAGCCCCATGCATCAGCATTGACCAATATTTAAACTTAACCAAAATTCATAGTAGCAACAGACCTAAAGACACAACTACTAAAATAATGGGCGTGATTGCAGAAAAACATGGACTGTCTGGGGGTCCTTGAGGAGAGGAAACACTGACGTCATGAGTGTTCAGTAACACAACTTGCATGATCACCAGTGATTACTCTCATGATCATGTCATCCATCCATCCCATCCATCACCACTTATACAAAATATTAATGTTAGGACTTGTTTCAGATGAAAGCATTAGCTTATTAAATATAACTTTTTCTCTGCATGGTAACTTCAGAGTCAGGACCGTAATGCATTTACATTCTGTTCCGGATTCAGGTCAAATCTGAAAACCAAACTTTGGATTTAACACTTCTAATGAATTCCCTCCAGAACCTAATTTACATTCTGCAGTAAATTAAAAGGAATCTACTGTTTGTATTAGCATTTTCTGAAGTTCGAATAAATGATTTGCATTTTTGGCCATATTTACATCATGCTAGAGCTCCTTTCATATGATTCCAGGAGCTAAGCCCTTTGTCATCACCCACAGTGATGATGTTTGAACATCTGCTAGGTGACCGCGGAAGGTGGCACAGATTGTGATGGGGGCCGGGTCTGGTCGGGGCTTTTCCAGGAACTGTGATCCTTCCCTCTTGCTTGTTTTTGGAAGTCCGAAACAGGCATTGAGATGTTGTTCCAAAAGCTTTCGTTTTAACACAGTCCAAGATGTCCCAAGCGATACACAGACACAGCTGACATATCCTCTATTTGCATATTAATTTATGGAACAAATCAAACCACAGTGGTGGAAAATAATCTTTCTGCTCACCTTCAGCTAGACATCCTCTTTATCTTGAAGGGGGACAAAACAGCACCCCCTTCAGTCCGTCTGGCGCCCAATTAGAACAGTGTACCCTCCAGGCCACTGGGGCGATGCGATTTGAAGACTTGCGGTGAGGCGGGTGGGAACAGTAAAGCTGAGAAACACCAAAGGTTGCCGTAAAGTTATGTTTTAGTAATTAATCTGTGGACCTGTGCTTCTTATTCACTGCAACAGCCGGCGGTATGTGTTTGAACAAAGGCAGGTCATCATAATACGCACTTTCGCAGAGTTAAAGCTGTATTATAAAATACTTTAGGTAAGAACTCATACAAACCAAATACAACTTTTGACTTGCTACTATGTTTACTTGTTCCTTGGTTTGTTGTTGCTTTTTATACATATATTTTCATGGTTTTAATATCCACTTAGGACATTTGAAACGGATGGCATTTGAATGGCAGCTCCAAGTTAACAAGTATTGCCACCTACTGGTACTATCGTGTAGGTGCAGTCTTAATACTTAGTGTAATCGCGGTTCTTATGAAACTGGTGTTTTACCCGGGCTGAAAAATTTGTACGCTTACATTATATCCCTCCATATTCCAGAAACAAGACTTCTGCTGGGGAAAAGCCCTATATAAAACAGCAAAGTCATCTTGTTCAATATTTACTGCTCAACAACAAGATCCAACATTACCTTGATAATAATCTATTCATTATGAACATTAATTAATCTATAAACATGTCCCCAGTGGAGGTAACGACGTGCATGTGGACAGCGGAACAGCAAATTAACTTAAATAGGTAGCTAATTTAATAAGTGAAACGTGTTCACCCTTCTTGCTCAGACTTTCCGTCCTAATGAGCACCAATTCAGACAAGAAAACAAATTATAGTGTCTATTGTAGAATACAATCTTACATGGCCATACTTATGCCTAGCCTTGGAAACCCGTAGGGAGCAAAATAATGAAGTTTGAGGCTGCCTGTTTTGTTTGTTTCCGCCGTATCCTTGGTACTAAGTGCGCCATAATGACCTTCTACAGCAGAAATGTATTCACGCGCAAATACGAACCGCGCTGTAGTTATACACAATACTGTATCTTAGATGGGGGGGAATGAAAGACACTGCATGGGGGCGCAGAAACACAAAATAAAGTGTTAGCCCAACTCGAAAAGATGCCCCCCTCCCCCCAAGCCATCGCTTTCTCCGCAGCCAATTCCGTGACGATGCCCAGATGGCGATGAACGCCCCCCCGCAGGGCGGCCAGCGTCCAATCCCGCTCAGCTCCGTCGGATAAAAAGGCGCACCGGTGCTTCACTCCAAACTGAGGAGTGAAGCCACGAAGAACCGTGCAAAATTCAGACTGGGAGGAGGAAAACTTTAAATTGACATTAACACTAAAACATGCAAATGCATAGAAATGGCAAGAAGAAGTTTGACAGTATTTTTTCAACACCTCAGCCATGCGCAAATGTGACTGAAATCGAAATCAGTGGGATCTGAGGCTTAATTTCCCAGGATTATACCGAAGACATCGCTGGCTGTAATAATTCCTGCGTCGAAGCCAATCTGACCGACCATGGGATGGATGTCTTGAACGGCAGCGATGCAGTGGTGAGGCTAGACGGGGACGCGGTTGATCTATTCCCCTTCTCTGCGTACAACTCCACCTTCATGTTCAACAAGACCAATAAGTCTTGGTCGGACCTGTTCAGTTTGTTGGATTTGGACAGAGCCGATTTCATTGCGGACGGTTCCGCGGTTGTAAGAATAATCATTTCCATCATCTACTCAGTGGTGTGTGCCTTAGGACTGATCGGGAATATTCTGGTCTTGTATCTGATGAAATCTAAACAGGTATGGAACAAGTCCTCCATCAATCTGTTCGTGACGAGCCTGGCGGTGACGGACTTCCAGTTCGTGTTGACCCTGCCCTTCTGGGCGGTGGAGAATGCCCTGGACTTCACATGGCTGTTCGGTAAAGCCATGTGCAAGATCGTCTCCTACGTGACGGCCATGAATATGTACGCTAGCGTCTTCTTCCTCACTGCCATGAGTGTGGCTCGATACTGGTCTGTTGCCTCCGCCCTGAAGAGCAAGAGACGCCGGTCGTGCTACTCTGCGAAGTGGATGAGTCTGCTGGTGTGGGTCTCCGCTGTGGTGGCCGCCCTGCCCAACGCCGTGTTCTCCACCACGGCCGTGGTGTCTAGCGAGGAGCTCTGTCTGGTGAAGTTTCCGGACAACAGTGGCGACGCGCAGTTCTGGCTGGGGATCTACCATGCGCAAAAAGTTCTGCTGGGTTTCCTCATCCCGCTGGGGGTCATCTCCGTGTGTTACTTGCTTCTCCTGCGCTTTATAACTAACAAGCACATAAACACCTCCAGCGCAAAAAGGCGCTCCAAAGTGACCCGATCTGTCACCATAGTCGTCCTCTCGTTTTTCCTCTGCTGGCTGCCGAACCAAGCGCTCACGGCTTGGGGGATCCTGATCAAGCTCAACGTGGTGCATTTCAGCTACGAGTACTACACCACACAGGCGTACATCTTCCCTGTGACCGTGTGCTTAGCGCACTCCAATAGCTGCCTGAACCCCGTACTCTACTGCTTGATGCGAAGGGAGTTCAGGAAAGCTCTAAAGAAGCTTTTTTGGAAGATCACCTCACCCTCAGTTACCAATATGCGGCCTTTTACGGCAACAACAAAGCCAGAACAGGATGATCACGGAAACGCGGTGGTCCCACTAAACCCACCGGAGTCTGATGTGATATTTTACCCGCCTGGTGTAGTGATGTACAACGGAAGGAACGATATTTTGCCAAACAGCACATGACAGACCGCTGACACGCGTTTAACCAAGGTTCCATTTCATGTTGGATCTGTTCGGTTTTTTACCTTCTTACTTTACTGGTTTTGTGTTCGCGGATTATGATTCTTCTAAAGAAGAAGAACGAGGCATCCGTTCCGTATCCACGGATTCCGCGAAAAACTCAAATCGTTATGACATTTACATATGTAGTTTTAATTTCAGCTCTGTATATATGTATATAAAATCGGTCACCCGTTGGTATCACTGCTGAGATATAATGTGCTGAATTCTGTTAAATTAAAGATGAATTAAACTGTCTTCTTCTCACAATTAATTTTGTACGAAGCATGTTTAAGTTTTAACCGTGGTATACCCCAGCTTGCATTTATTTGCATACATGACGCTACCTGGGCTTTGATCTGGTCAGTGTCACATCACAAAACTGTCCACAGTTATAAGACACTCAGGAATCAAACGGCGTTTGTATAGGAAGTCCTTCATATAAATAAACTTTAGGCTGTATTATTTTATATAAGCCTAGGGGCCATTGACATTTTAATTAAAATGGTATTTTTACCACCATGATAGACTTACAGCCTCAGTTAACACATTTTGCCATGTACGTTCAGCTTGACGTGAAATGTGCTTGAATTACAAAAATGCGCCAATTGTTTACATACAATAATTTACAGATCATTTAACAATTAATAATATTCCTATAATAAACTATATACACCTAATTATGAATTCACCCAACATAAGTATGAAATGAGTATTTCATTATTTTTGTTAGTTGGGACGCAGACTTACGTACGTAGCTTTGTATTTGTAAATACGTTTCCGGTTGATATTGGACTAACAATTTCATGTCCACAAATTGTTTGTAATTAAGATCATTGACTATTTCCCGCTGCACATCGGTGTTGAGCAAGGACAGCAGCAGCGACCAGCACACGAAAACACTTTTATCGATTACTGATGATTTAATAGTTACCAATAATTGTTTAGCGTATTAATGAAACTGGAATTGTAATTTGTTGACTAGTTTGGATCGTGAGACGATAAAAAAAATCCAGCAACCTGGAACATCCTAATAACGCGTTCACCCTATCTTCAGATAGAATAGCTCTTTAAGAGAATTGGGATACGGAAAAGACGGTAATGTTACATGTCTTACGTATGTACATTACGCATTTAATATGTCGCAGAGTTTAAACAGGTAAATTCAGCGATTTCAGAAGCAGATTTTTATTGGCCATGTATCTTTTGTCACTGTTCATTATTACCATTTGTTTATCCTCTTGGGGTAATTCAGGGCACACGTATTGTCAGCTAATATTTTTATCCGTTGTGCGCCTTACCTTTCATACAATAAGACGTTTAATGAAATAAACTCATGTTGACCTTCCTGCTCCGGGGAACTGCATGGTTACAGGGTCCCATCTTTTTGTTTAACTAGCATACTCTCTGCTACCCCATTTAATGTAAAACGAAATCTGTATGTAGGCCTACGATTTAAGGTCGAGCACGTTCAGTCATAAAATACTGCTGACCAACAAGTAGAAAAACAGGGAACCGTGAACAGTGTGAGACAGGGTAATTGTGACCTAACTGTCCCCTACGAGCACAAGCCTGCTGAGAATCCAGGACCTTGGAGAGCTGATTCTGCAGAGGACAGGTGTGGAGAAGATGCTGTCTGCTTGCCCTCCATTACGTCGCTGAGCCCTCCATGGTCAGACTCACACAGGCCTCAAACGCCATCAGACTTATTACTTCTATGGTTTTTGGAGAATTGCCTTTGGGCAAACCAGTCACCTTGTTGGCCTTAAAAATCGATTCATCATCCATTCACTGCATAGCTGCAGAGCTCAACACAAAACAGTAGAAGGGGTCAGTCCACGGTGCAAGGGGGGGTCATGGTCACCGATTAAGTGGCTGCACTCGTTTAAATAAGGCACCCTCGACTTGGGGAATTCTGATTAAGCTCATTGTCCATTTCAGCTTCCCTCGCCCCCACCCCCGGACGGAGTACAGAATAACAGAATCTACATCAAATCAAAGGTCTCATTGCCGGTACTAATCCATTAGGGGGGGCTGACATTGGCAGAACTGCTCAGCCCATGTTTGATGGACACAGACGTGATTGATGAGCAAGGCTTGGTTACGCCCTGATGTTTTCTCTGGTCTGAGGTAAATGCGCAAGAACAGCACAGGGCAGCAGGTGGCGCTGTGGTTAAAGACTTTATGCTTGTACAGTGGAACGCTTAACCTGAATGCTCCAGATACGGTCCAGGTGTGCAAGAATAATCACGTGTCCGAATAACAGAAACAGATGAGCAGTTTCATGTGAAAACGCTTCCTAGTAGTTAACCCATGGCTAGCAAAGTATTCACAGCACAGCCATGGGGGCGCTGGCTCAGCCTGCTTTCCGACCCCTAGCTTTCCATAATTGTACGTCACTTTAGACAACAGTATCTGCTGAGTAAATGAGGCCTCTTATCTTGCACAGCACTTTTTTTCCTGACTGCCTGAGATAAAAATTCAGCGAATAGATTATTGCAGCTTTATTTGACATTCTGGAAGTTACGCGCCATGATTTTGAACAATGTTTATTGTCACAGTAAATTGCTAATTCATTTCATGTGCTCTTAAAGCTCCTGTTAGTGGGTGAACAAGCAGCTCTTTGAAATAAACTCTCATCCAGATGGACCTTGGCGTCGCGTTTGTTAAAGTGACCCTCCGTTTGAGGTCTTCTGAAGTGACTGCAGAGGTGTGAGATTCCTCAAGGGTCGTGACAAACATGAAAGCTGCGCCGTGCTCCTGAGCCGGCCAGCGGGTAAGTGTCGCACCGCTGACATCAGCCCTAACTTGGGGACAGAGATACAGGATGGGGTGTAACAGTGACGGCACAGCAGTTTAGACTTACTGAACAAAGGAAGCTAGGCGTCTGGCCTTATGCTTGTAGGGGATAATGCATGACTGAGGGCAAATGTTCTGAGAATCCCATTAAAATTGTAGCACAAAAACACATCTGTTATGGCAGATCACAGAAACAGGAACACAGGGAAATACACGCATGCACTCGAGCTGTTTAAACCGCTCCAGTCTCTCTCCAAAGGCTGCAAGGTGTTCTTGTCTCAGACTCTGCCTAGTTTTTGTATAGCAGCATGACCTTTTGCAGAGGGGAAAAAAAGTGCACAAAAACAGTGCAGAAAAAAGGGAGCAGCGTGGATTTTAGCGGAGGGGCTAAGAGGCACAACTGGTTCAGTGACATTCACATCGGATTGTGAACCCTGAAAAGGAGCCTTTGAGCTTCAGAAGTGCCCGGATTACCTGCAAAGGGCAGGATGCTCGCACCAGGGCTGAAGCCGGAAGCTCACAGGAGTTCTACATACACAAAAAATGTTCTGAGGGCAGAAAGAAAAATGACTGGTTCAGATAGATATCCAATCAGATTGTAGAGGAGGTATATCCAAGCACCTGGAGGAGGCGGGAACAAGATATCTGATTGGTTGGCCCCGCCTCTTCTAATTGATTGGACCCATCAACTCTATAATCTTATTGGTTATCTCTCTGAAACAATCATTTTTCTTTCTGTCCTCAGAACATTGTTATGTACATAAAACGCCAATGAACGCATTGGAACAAATGTTATCAAAGAAGCCCAGATATGTCCGAGACAACTGTCATGGGGGGTCAGCTTGGATTCTGGGGGATGCTAGTCCTTCCTCCTACACTGGCACATGGATCACAGCCACTGTATCTCTGTGCCCACGGCCAGGAAAGTATGCAGGTATCACAGCATACATTATAACAAACATGCAGAGATGGCATGACTCATTACACATCACGTCTTCCAGACAGACAAGGCAGAAACTGTATTTCTTAACAGAAATTTATAAACACAATATGAATCTGGATGTTGTTCAAAGGTGACTGGTACTACTTCCAGTAAAATGCTGAAAGCCCGCCTCCCGGTAACCTACTCAACACTGAAGACCAAAATCGTCTTTTCCTTTTATTGGAAAAACGGGGAGTGTTTGAATGGCAGGGGGTCACCCCACATGGCGTATGAAGATGGCAATGAAGAGGCAGCCAATCAGTGAGACCGTGGATGCAGAGAGAACCACAACGACGACGCTGCCCACGGCATTGACGAGCGCGCCCAGCCCCGCCCCCACTAGGATCTGGGCCAGCTGCACCATGCAGGTGAGGGCAGCGCAGTCTGCACCCATGCCACGAGCTGCCTGGCTTGAGCTTCCATCATTCTGGGGGGGGACAGAGAGGGGAAACATGACAGTCAGTATTTTTCATCAAGGCGACAGATATGGGATAGTATAGGGCGGGGTGCATGTGTGACAGGTAGCCTGGGGACAATAGATTCTGCCTGTGGGCACCCATCTGAGGAGCACATCTAGGGGCAGCCACTGAACGTCGGTGTGAGGGTTTCTCACTGGAGAATGACTCCTCTCCACCCGCCCCAGCATGTCCCCATGACTCCAGACCTCCAGACCGAAACTGGGATCTCATGATTGCTTCTCAAGTTCCACACAAATGAGCAGGATTAACTTGTGATAAACACAGGAAGACCTTAAACCCTTCCTGTTTCTGAGTCAGCGGAGGGTGGGGGGGGGGGGGGTTTGATTCTGTCCAGCTCTTCTCCTGACACAGCCACTCCGCCTCACACTGGACCAGAAAATCACAGGAGTTCGATAATTAAACCACAACCAATACCCAAGCTATCTCCAAAGAGAGGCACAACCAGACTGCTTCTTCCCAAAGGGCAGTGAGGGTGAGAAACGGTTCTCTTTGAACACCCCCTCCAAGCAGGTCAGGGTTACATGCGGCCAGTTTACCTGCAGAATCTCATTCTGAGGCTGAGAGCAACATCTGCAAAGAGCTCGCTTTGTGCACTCAGGAGGAACGTCCTGTCTTCTCCTGGGAGGATCCTGATTGTTCCTCATATTCAAAGTGTCACTTAAACGTAGCCCCTACATTGCCCCTACTGTCTTAACGCCGTCACCCACTTAACATTTCCTGCAGTGGACTGGGGACCACCTCTGCACACTCTGAGAAACCCCGAATGACCCTAGCTTCCAAGCAAAGCGGCCATGTGCCTCATTCAAACCCGGGCCCCAGCTCTTGGCCTGCCCTCGCCGGTGCGGTTCAATCAGACCCGGGACTTTCAGTGCTCCTCTGTTACCATACGGGTAGATGCCTGAAGGGCATTTCGGAAGATCACTGAACGTTAGTGAACAGGGAAGTACAGAAATTAAGATGAGCAAAGCCGACATTACCGGCACCTCATTGTCTGTTAATTGCACTTGTGGAGAAAATACAAACTCTAAGGGAACAGCAGAAGATACCTGCTGGCATCCAAATGAACACAAACAGACAAACAGGTCTGTATAATCACACCTGTCATTACTGTACTCAGTCTCCTTTTTCAAAAGCATCAAAGGATTCTGAAGCATTTACAGATCTGCACATTGGTATTACATAAAATTGCGAAAGCTTATTTATTCATGAAATGCACACGCTTCATGGTTTTCATGAGAAACACGCAGTTGGGGAGGTGTACGGGGAAGCCGGCCGGGGTCGTCTGACCTGCTCCTTCTCCTCGCGGTGGTACTCGGAGATCAGGTGGAATGGCACAGTGTACAGCGTGCTGGACATGATCCCGAAGACGGTGCAGAGAGCCAGCGTGGCGCCCAGGCTGGGGAACAGGCCGATGAGCCCCGTGCCCAGGCCGAACATGAAGTAGCCCATGAAGTAGAGCCCCTTCAGGCCGATATAGGGCAGGAGGAAGCGTTGCACATCTGGGGAGAAAATATCATGAGTCAATGTTGCCTGGCACTGTATGCCACGCCCACTTCTGGTCTGGTCCCCCCCCCCCCCCGTAATCTTTCAATAATACAACCCTGTTTCAAAAAGGTTGGCACAAGCTGAAAGAAGAAGCCTTGAGTATAGCAAAGGATGTACAGCATGTATAGTGCCGTAAAGCCGTCCAATTCACTGCTAAACTAAAGGGTAGTCAAGAAGGTACCAAAACTGCGGTACTTAAAGTTGTTGGCACCGAATGACATTACAACGTGAGGCAGGGTATTTTGTACTGAATTCAAAAAATGGCTGTAGTATAGTATAGGGCTGGATGATGTGCGATACTAATATCAACACCGCGTGTTGTGCTCATCCAATTCTTACAACGCTAGTCAGCTAGAGTAACATCTTCTTACCTTCAATTTGGAACAATTATTACAGCGCAGTCTCACTAAAATATTTTTACTCTGTCATAGGAAAAAAAAACTGACAAATTTTGCAATTTTAATGATTATTTTCAAGATTATCTAGTATAAGTTTTAAAAACAGTTCAAAGTTTACCTGCACTGCTTTTGCATGAGTGCTGCATGCGTTCTCCGAGACTATCATAATCATTTTCATCCTTGCTGCTTAAATCACTCCTAAATGGGTTTGTGAGAAATTTATGTTGAACTCCTTTTTTGTTTCTTAAATACCCCAATATTTATTAAAACCAAATCACATTGCAATATTTGAAAAATTTCCAATTCTGTGCTGTCAGAGTATATTATACAAAATACTTTATTTCTTGTTGTGCTATCCTGATCTTGTTGTATCTGTTCTTCTTTCCAGATTGCAATTAAAACTTGAGTCACTTCATTTTTCCACACATCCATTATTGTTAATTTCATTATTTTTTACATCTGTGGTGTAATAGGTCATCCGGAATACTAACGAGCTGAAAGGAGCCATATCGCCACCTATTGTAGTAGTCGGACATACTTTGGTCAATAAATCGATTTTTCTCCCATGCATGTACAAGGACAGTAGTCTGATTAAATGGTGTAGCTGTTGGTCTGCATGTAAACATACTGACTGATGGTGTGGGGGTGCATTAGTGCCCATAGCTTGGGTAGCTTGCACATCTGGGGAGGCACCATTAATGCTGAATAAGATACAGTATTCAGGTTTTGGAGCAACATGTGCTGCCCTCCAGATGACGTCTTTTCCATAAGAGGCCTTGCACATTTCAGTGAGACAATGCCAACCCGCATTCTGTGCATATTACAGCAGCATGGCTCCGTAGTAGAAGAGTCTGGGCGTTAGACTGACCTGCCTGCAGTCCAGACCTGTCGCCCACTGAAAACATTTGGCGCATCATGAAATATGGGATACATTTTCACTTTTAAATCTCCAGCAATTGGTCTCCTCAGTTCCCAAACATTTACACAGTGTTGTTAAAATAAGAGGTGATGCAACACAGTGGTAAACTTGTCCCAGGTTTTTTAATTATGTGGCTGGCAACAAATCACTGAGAAAATAATGTGTAGATCACCAAGGGGACAAACAAGTAGATCACTGAAGACACAGACATGAGTAGATCACCATGGACACTGACACAAGTTAGGTCACCAAGAACACAGACATAAGCAGATCATAGCGGATGCAGATAGGAGTTGGTCACAAAGGACGCAGACAGGAGTAGATCACCAAGGATGCAGACAGGAGTAGATCACCAAGGATGCAGACAGGGGTAGATCACAGAGGATACAGACATGAGTAGATCACCAAGGATGCAGATAGGAGTATATCACAGAGGATACAGACATGAGTAGTTCACCAAGGATGCAGACAGGAGTAGATCACAGAGGATACAGACATGAGTAGTTCACCAAGGATGCAGACAGGGGTAGATCACAGAGGACACAGACATGAGTAGATCACCAAGGATGCAGATAGGAGTAGATCACAGAGGACACATACATGAGTAGATCACCAAGGATGCAGACAGGAGTAGATCACAGAGGACACCTATATGAGTAGATTACCAAGGATGCAGACAGGAGTAGATCACAGAGGACACCTATATGAGTAGATTACCAAGGATGCTGACAGGAGTAGATCACAGAGGACACCTACATGAGTAGAGCGCAGAGGAGGTGGCGTTGATGCAGAGACCCCAGCAGCCGACCTCCACACCGCGCTCGTAGGTCAGGTAGGCCGTGGAGTTGTGCTCAGCATAGGGGTTCCCCCTGTAAACGATCTGTGCAAAAGTGGGGGTTCCGCACTGTTAGAGTGTCTTCACATTGGGTAAATGGCTGGAGGATTCAGGTGATGGAGCTCCGACCGGCTGCAGGAGGACAGATTTGGCAGTTCTGCGGTGTGCTAAGCACAGGCCCACATGTTTACAGTTTAGATGTCTGCCCCCGATTCACCACAAACTGCTTTGGCTTTCAGGCACAGTACCTCTCTCAGCCTGACCCCATTTTCGGCACTTAATCATGGCAACACATTTCCCACTCCATCGGTGTGAAAGAAATCTCAGGTCTTAATTAAAGATCAGACAGGGAAAATGACACTGACAGCCGAGTCTGTCACTCATCTCAAACGTCACAGTCATCATGCCCCCTAAGCCATTCACCACATCAACATTACATTTAAATGCTAAAGCCATTCAATGATGTGAGCAGTTGATGAATCTCTTGTTTCTTTCAGCAGAAGGTTAGATGACTTTAATGAGATGACACCCCTCCCTTATCGCACTGTCATTCACAGTGTTTCCCAGTTTGACCTCTGGGTTCTCCAGCTCCTTTCCAAAGCACAGAGAGAAAACCTTCAGCTGAACCAGTGATGGTTCGGCACGCGCCTAACCCCAACGCGTCTGTCCGAGGCGTGTCGTGTTTCAGCCCCATGCCGTCCCGTCCCACCTGCACATGCACGCAACTCGGTCACCTGTCCCATGAAGTCCGTGAAGAAGAGCATGTTGCAGAGGAACGCGGTCCAGCCCAGCAGGTGACAGACACACAGGCAGCGGTAATGACTGGGCATGGTGACCATCGCCAGCAGCACCGACTTCAAGGACATTCGCTTCTGAGCCTAAATGGACAGACACATGCAGACACAGACAGGACACAAAGATGCATCTCAGACAGGCAGCACAGCTGGAGCAGACCCCTAAGCCATGTCTGCTTTAAGCAGCATGCTCACGACTAGCGAACCTCAGCTGCACCAATCAGGATGATTTAAAGGGGTCAGCTGTCAATCTAACTTAACAAAAGTAACAATAGAATAGTCCACCAAATAGTCCACCATAACCCTGTTCTGCCAGCAAGGGTGTAGAGTTGAGTATGGACATATACCTACAAGTATTGTGGGAGTACTGTGTGTTTAGGGTCGGGATGGGGGCGGTAGAGGCTGATTTGGTCCATATCAATGTTAAAACCAGACCTACTTCCTATACTGACGGTTTGGTTCTAAATGCCATCTTCTATATCATAAGCCACGGTTGTTAACTCTGCTACGCCGAAGGCTATCTGTGATGCCATCAAAATAGAGACCTCAGTCCCCAGCAGCCACCAAGGAGATAATTAGTGAGTGGAAGAAAAACTGAAAATAGAATGTTAGCTAACGTAGCTAGATTCAGAGACTCTATATGATGTAATTGTATTGTTATAAGCTAAGGGTATTTGAGCCATAAACTCATCCATTATTTTTCACTTGCACACACCCTAAGGAGCGCTGGAAGGAGCTGCAATGACGTGTTCGTAACGACGCACATAAATCAAACCCACCTTTGTTTTACTAAAAGTCTTGGCCTTGACCTGATAAGAATAACTAATTAGCTGCAAAGCTAAACACAGTCGCAAAAGCTTAAGATCGAATGTCCTACTTAGCTTAGATAAAATGTATCTGAAGGTTGTGCTGCTGTCTGGTAACCTCTCAAAAGCCCGATCAGCACTCACTGCCGTAACACTTGTTGATGTGCGCTGTACGGGGAGACTGCATGCAGAGCTGAATTTCTGTAGTTTCTTAGTCTAAGTAGAAAATAAAATATTGTCTTCATATCAGAAGCAAGTATCTGCTGAAATTTCTGCAACAATTGTGATCACTGTAACTGCTAGAGTCCGGCTCTTAGAAAGGAAACCCTTCAGTAGAAGCATCGTGGTCTGCAGAAACAAGCATAAGGCAAAACAAGAATTCAGATTTATTGTAATCCCTTGCAATTTTATTGAGCAATGTATTTTTAAAGGTGAAAATGATGTCTCATTTAAGCAGCTCTCTATCACATTGCTGGGACCCCCATACTGTTCCACGTGGTACACAGACAGTATCACTCCTGTTGCAGTGTTTCATTCCCTCCCTTTGTTTGGATCTTGTCTGTCCAAATAAGCATCACCCCCCTCCCTTCGCCAGCTAGAAACTGCTCTGCACTCCCACTATCTCTATAATTTGTCACGACGCAGCGCAGACATACAGCGGAGAAATCAGATAATAGCCTGGCTATCTGTACAACAGCAGCCTGAATCAGAGTAGAACAAGTAAAATTCACACACAGCTCCACCTGGGCTGTGAATCCACTCGCTTAATAAACCCAGGAAAAAGGTCAAATGGTCTCAGTGCACATCACCTGGATGCTAGCCTGGACTGGAAAGTTACCTGCGAATGTTAGAATCACAGGCAAAATGGAATTGAGAAATATGAAAAGTGACACTTGGGTCCCGGTCCTGAGAAGGTGGCCTACATGACCCATGCCAGCCTGCTGTGCTCGATGCTGCTTCTGGGCTCATCCCAGTTTTCTTGCCTGTTTTGTTCAGAAACAGAAGTGTCGTACAGTACAGACATTCAAAAAAAAAAAAAAAAAAAAAAAAAAACAGCCCCCTGGAGATTATAAACAGCTTTTCGTCAAAGTGATGCTGTCCCAAACCCTGACTGGAGCATGACCCATAAAGGCGTCCCACTGTCAGCGCCGCCCCAAACGCCTAGAGAGCCCGGTGGGGGGCAGATAGGACCCGACAGTGATGAAGGGGGGGGGGGGGGGTAGCAGAGAAAGCTGCCCATCCTATGACAGAAAATGGCCATTAAATGGTCAGTAACCGAGGGGCAGAAGTCAGGAGGATGGGAAAGTCACCGTCTGATGGGTGTGTGCAGTCAACTCAAATACTGCAGTAACCTCTCTTAACATAACGGGACCATTTCCCCTCCTCTGCATGTACAGATCTGTAGCAGCCAAAGAAAAAGGTGTTTAAATGATCTTCATCTGAGTGTAAAACTATGATATTATGCCTGTCAATTAATGACAATTAATGGTCATAAATTTTACCACGTAGGCAGAGGGTTGGTTGGGGGGCTCCCAGTGTCCTTAGAATCGCCTCTGGGCTCCGTATATAAGTGACTGCAGCAGATTGGTCTCAAAACCACATGTATTCCCCACCGGGTTCAATGCAGTCACCTGTGTTTATTATGGCACTGCAGACAAAATTAGGTTGGCAATGAAAAATGTAATGACAATTGTCAATAAAAATATGTTACAGCAAAATGTACAGAAAGTCTTTAGAATTGTAGCTAAGTAGTAAGTTAAAGCTGCTAAAATCGATAATACTCAGTCCAAGTAAAAAGTTGCCAAAGTAACACTTAAGTACAGTAATGAAGTGCAGTCACTCATATACACCACTGGCCTGAGGACAGGTTTGGGAACTGAAGCAGCGCTCTCCACCATCCAGCAAGACAGCAGTAACCTTTTGGAGAACAGAAGTAATTCTTCATAGGTTTTATTGTATTACTCTTAAAATTGTGTATGTTCTAATGTTTAATAGTGTTTTCTTTCTGAGCAAATACACACTTATTGCCAAGATAAACCGCATTAATCATTCAGCACCTATGAATTTATAAGAGTACGTAAATAAATCGATCCGCAAAGGACTGATTAGTGTGTGAAAATTTTTGAAAAAGCACAGGCGTAACCTGGACACCAGCGGCGTGAAACGCAGGAAGCCGACAGACTGATATCTCAGATAAACAGATATCACTGTCACCGAGCGGATCCACGGCAGTTATACGCCGTCCAGACTATTGTAACTTGTCACTGAGCGGAGCCACGGTAGTTATACGCCGTGCCGACTATTGTAAGCTGTCACTGAGCGGAGCCACTGCAGTTATACGCCGTCCCGACTATTCTAATCATCCGCTCGCCAGCCAGCGCCTAAGACAATAGGAAGTATCCACAATTAACGCCAGGAGATTAACGAGAATCTCAGGAAATATGGATGGCAAGCAGCCCTGCCGTTGTTGAGCTGAAAGGTGTCGCTCGCCCTCTCCAGGCTGTGGACGGACGATGTGGAGTGACAGATAAACAGCCAAAGTCTGGCTGCTGCCTTTCTGTCTTCTTGAAAAACAAAGCAACTGGGAGCCCACACTCCTTTGAATGTCTCTATAGAGCAATTTATATATTTATGGTATATTTACATAATAGGGAATTAGTGCTGCCCTGTGGCACTCTGGGTAATCTCTAGTAATGCAGCTGAATGGAAGAGCACGATCCCATCACCATTAATAGGATATGCTGCCCATCCAAATAAAAGTCACCATTCTGATTTTTCATTGGACGCCTTTAGCTTTGATTATGGCACACATTTGCATGGCATTGTTCCCACATGCTTATACAACATCTCACCTTTTATTTTCATCCAGATTCACATTCATTTCTCACCGAGGTCCTGTATTGAAAAGTGAGTTGAACCTCCATAAAGCCTCCTTCAGCACGTCCCAAAGACCTTCAATGAGGTTAAGGTCACAACTATGTGGTGACCAAGTCATGCGTGAAAATTATTCCTCATGCTCCTTGAACCACTCTTTGACAATTCAAACCCAATGAATCTTGGCATTCTTGTCCTGGAATATGCTCATGCCAACAGGGAAGAGAAAAATCCATTGATGAAGGATGGAGGCATAACCAGGACATTCAGTAGATTCAGGTACTCAGCTGACTTCACTTTATTGCTGCATAACGTTGATGTGCTGTAATAATGATCCACTCATTGGCTCTTAAGTATTTGCTGATATAAATCCAAATGCCGACTATTTTTTTGTCCAGGCTGTGTGTGCTCACATTATTTCTTTCATTCAGGCAATGTCAGCACCTCTCACCTTCACAGTCAGACCCCAGCCACACCTCTATCAAGCGGCTCTGTGCAGATGTGAAGCTGATGAGAGAAACTCCTTTTTAGACGACAACCGGAAGCAACTGCTAATTGATTAATAGTAAAAAATAAAGAAACGTTTGTGTGCTGCCTGGGTTTTGACAGACTTGTTATCTCTATGGGGTTTAACAATAAATGTTCAAAGAAAGATATGCACATGGACTCAAAACCCATAATCTCTCTCTCTCTCTCTCTCTCTCTCTCTCACTCACACACACACAGTTTCTGTTGAAGGGGCTTCAGTTAATGATTTTATAAATACCATCATTGTTAATCTGGTGCCTTGCAGCCTACTCTGTCAGACAGATGAACAATAATTCCAGCAGCATATTATGGATTATTTAACAGGTCTTGTTATGAGCCCACAGATGAAATACTCATTTTTGAAGCATATGGGATAAGAATCACTGCACCTTGAAGCCCAAGGTGCTGCATGTGACTCTTAATGGGCTCTTACTGCATTGACAGACCCTGACCTGAGCACATCCACCTTGCGTGAGGGATACATGTGTGGCAGCAGCCGCATTTGTCTGCGCCCCTTATCTCCCACTGACCCTGCTGCTCGGGAAGTGGCCGGCATCACTAACCTCCTTGCTGGGCTGCTTAACAGTGGGGGCGACGCCGTTGGACTCTCTCAAGGCCGCGAAGGACCGTGACCGGACCTTGTGGGACCAGGGAGTCTCTGTCGGCATGGATCCATAGCCTGGTGCATCGGTATGGCAACCGGGCAGGAGTGCGCCGGCTTCGGCATCTTGGTCCGAGTCTCCGGCACGGCCCAGCGGTGTCTCTGGGATGCTAAAGAGGTGCACGGCCAGAAGGATGCTCATGGACAGCACCGCAAAGAAGTAGATGACCTGGTACTCGGAGCCCAACAGCACGCCCAGCGCCGAGTGCCCCCAGTCCATGGCACCGATCAGGTAGCCGCTGGCTCCGCCCAGACCTGAGGAAGCACCGCATTAGTCAGACAAACATGGGTCAGAAGGTGCAGGCCAGGCTGAGTCAGTGTGAGCCAGCAGGATCTAGTCTGAGCTGGCATGATCCAGCACAAACCGGTGTGAGCCAGTATGAATCGGTGTGGGCTTGGAAGGCCAAGGTCTCGCCTGCCAAGACCATGTCCCCTCCATCAGACACTCTCTACGACAGTTTTCTAGTTCTCTCAACTGACGAAAGATCGTAATTAGAAACAGCAGGACTTGCTTTGCATTTCAGACAGACACATTAAAGACGGATATTACAGCAGTAATCTCACGCAAACAAGACCAGCACATCTTTGTCAGCGTGGCCACAGCCACAGGCACCTGGGTAATATTTCATGTGGAATTAAAGTATAGTTTAAAGAATTTACAGAGTCACCATGATGGGAATGTTCCGGATTAGCCTGCTGATAATGGTTTATTAATCACATGTGGACTCCTGGGCCATCGTACCAGCCTTCACAGTCATCAAAGGGAGTGGGAGGGGGGCAATCCGTCTCAGTGTAGAGATGCTCTGGTCTGACCTGACCAGCTGCATCTTCCAGGGACAGGATCTAATAGATCTACTATTGTCCAGGCTGTTCCGGATGTATCCTTCAGTGTCTTGTAATGTAATTTATATACTCACACTCACACTATATTGCCAAAAGTATTAGGACACCTGCCTTTACACACATGAACTTTAATGACATCCCATTCTTAATACATAGGCTTTAATATGGAGTTGGTCCACCCTTTGCAGCTATAACAGTTCCAACTCTTCTAGGAAGGCTGTCCACAAGGTTTAGGAGTGTGTTTATGGGAATTTTGACCATTCTTCCTGGAGAGCAGTTGTTAGGTCGGATACTAATGTTGGACGAGAAGGTCTGGCTCACAATCTCCGCTCATCCCAAAGGTGTTCTACTGAGTTGAGGTCAGGGTTCTGTGCAGGCCAGTCAAGTTCCTCCACACCAGACTCACTCATGCAAGTCCTTATGGACCTTGTTTTGTGCACTGGTGCACAGTCATGTTGGAACGGGAATGGGCCACCCACAAACTGTTCCCACAAAGTTGGGAGCATGAAATTGTCCAAAACGGCTTTCAATGCTGCAGCATTAAGAGTTCCTTTCACTGGAACTAAGGGGCCAAGCCCAACCCCTGAAAAACAACCCCACACCATAATCCCCCCTCCACCAAACTTTACACTTGGCACAATGCAGTCAGGCAAGTACCTTCTTCCTGGCAACCACCAAACCCAGACTCATCCATCAGATTGCCAGACAGGGAAGCATGATTTGTCACTGCAGAGAACACATCTCCACTGCTCTAGACTCCAGTGGCAGCGTGCTTTACACCACTGCAACTGACGCTTTGCATTGCTCTTGGTGATGTGAGGCTTGGATGCAGCTGCTCAGCCATGGAAACCCATTCCATGAAGTTCTCTACGCACTGTCCTTTAGCTAATCTGAAGGCCACACTAATTTGAAGGTTTGCAGCTATTGACTCTGTAGACAGCTGGTGACTTCTGCACACTGTGTGTGTAAGAGCCATATGGAAAGAAAAAATAGAGTTTGTTGTTTGTTTAAATTATTATGTTGTTCATTAGAATATGTTTA
>JAODUD010000117.1:20729402-20739484 GCA_026784285.1 Stomatorhinus walkeri
ACTGCATGTAGGACACGCGACACACCGCTAATCCAGGGACACTGCATGTAGGACACGCGACACACCGCTAATCCAGGGACACTGCATGTAGGACACATGATATGTCTCTAATCCAGGGACACTGCATGCAGGACACGCAACACGTAAGTAATCCAGGATGACAGCATGAAAAACATAATAGAAATCCTGACCCCACACTCACACACACACACACACACACACACATTTTAATGTAGCACACGACTCCAGACAAAACCCTGCGCCCCCCCTGCTTACCGGACACGATGGCATCCCCGTTGAGGAAGAGCGTGAGCCCCACGAGCATCATAATGCCCAGGCCCAGGATGTAGGGCCGCCGGCGCCCCCACGGCGAGCGGCAGCGGTCGCTGAAGGAGCCAGCCAGCGGCTGCAGCACGAAGCCCAGCGCGGGGCTGATGAGCCACACCAGACTGTAGAGACCCCGTGGGAGCCCCACACTCAGCAACACGGGTGTGACGAAGGCCGCCTCTACCGCGTAGCACAGCTCGCGGCCAAACATCACCGCTGCGTGCATCAGCAGGCGCCAGCGGGGGCGCCGGACCGGCTCAGCCTCGGCGAACGGGGGTGGCTCCGGTCCGTCCACTGGCTCTGGGGGGGGGTCCAGCTGGCTCTGTGGCAACAGGGTCATGACGGGAGGCGTGGGACAGGCAGACGCTCGATGGCACCGGGGACGACAGACTGAGGGACAGAGTGCAGTGTCCTGTCATGGGGGCGGGGCTGTAGGCCGGCCAAACCCGTGCTCTTATCCTGGCTCGCTCCAGGGGTAATGAAACCACACCCAGACGAACCCTAGAGCCCAAAACAAAGACCTCCTTCTGTCCCGCTGCTAAACCCCTAAGACTGAAGAGCACTACAGTGCAGAGGGAGCCTTTTCAAGCCATAAGAACTCTGAGGAAGGGCGTTACGAACAGCCGGATCAGGCAGCCCGCATAGCCACCCCCATCTGCTATTGCCTCAGGTCATGTGAGCGGCCTCCAGGTCACCTAGGTGGGCAAACACGATTCCACACTGGACTGGGCTGTAATCCGGAGGTGCGTGCGTGTGTGTGTGTGAGCACCACACTGCTCTAAAAATTAGTATCCAAGCATTCACATTTATCACTAAAACAAGAGCTAAAAAATAAGCTATTAAGACGCATCTTCTATTTTGCATTCACTGTCGCCTTCTGGGACCATGTGACGTCATGTGATGCCTCCATATGTGGTCATGTGATACCTCATACGGTGAATCTGCAAGTGAAGGGGCCCATCGGATTAAAAGGGCACATTCCTATTGTCTGGAAGCCAGCCAGGGGTCTGTACAGCATGACACCACAGCACGGGGATAATGGCAGTAGGCTAAAGGGGGCGCTCATGGGAAAATGTGCTTAGAATAATTTTCTACAATGAACCTGACGTTTTGCAGGCCCGGAGTCTGCAGTCTTCTCCTGTGGCACTTAGACTGCTTCTTCATGATAAGATAACACAAAGTGGGCGTCGCGCTGGGCTCTGAACCAAGCGCCAAGATGCAATAATAACATCTTTTTTGTTGTTTACCGAATTAATTACTAATAACTAAAAATTAAAAATTGTTCGCTTAACATTTTTTCTGCGTAATAGCTAGAACATTAATAGTAGCAGACTTGGCCTCTCTCTGGTGCTGAACATCGGTTTAACTAACCTGATGCTGACCTCGCAGTACAGTCAGTAAAGCCTTTTGCAGATTGGGCCTCTCTGCCTGACATTTTGCTAAAAACCCCCTTTTTTAGCCCACGACCCCCAAAGTAGCCAAAGACCCCTGACCCCCATTAAGTAGCGTTAGCACAATAATTTTTATACACACATTATTTTTATTATTTTTATCTTTTTTTAAGACTTAAGACACTAAAATTATTTTACGTTTTAATATTTTATTCGCACTTTCTAGGTATCATCCCACCATGCCCACTTTGGGAATTCCTGTCCCAGACCGTGATCAGGAAACTCCCCAGGGACTGTGAGCTTCTCCTCCATCATTCTGTTGCTGGGTTATTATGCTGCTTTGGCTCCTTATAGGAGTTTAATTACACAAAAAAGATCTGAGGACGGAAGGAAAAATGGTTGATTCAGAGACATAACCAAGCAGGTTGTAGAGGATGAGGGTACAAACAGCTAGAGGAAGCATGACCAAGATATCTGATTGGTTGGTCCCACCTCCTCTTCAAACTGATTGGTTATATCTCTGAACCAATCATTTTTCCTTCAACCTTTAGAACATTTTTGTGTAAATAAAACTCCCATGAGCACTTTGGCTCACATCACAGGCAGCTGTTTCCTCACTGGCTACCCATCAGATGGGTCAAAGAGAAATTTGGATGAACTGCGCCAGAACGGAAAATCTGAGTGGAATGTGTTGCTCATGGCGGCATGATGCGAGGCTGCAAGTTGCCACTCAGTTCCCCAGGAACGGTGCTCACCGCTCACCCCCAATGGCGTGAAAGCTGCTGTAGTGTATGAGTCCCTCCCTACAAATGAGAGCCTCGTTTCCCCCTCCCTTTCAGAAGCCACATGACACAGGGAGTCACATACAGAGATAATAGAGATAATGTTACCAGGGTTAACAAGGGAGGAGTAGCTCTGTTGATCAGCTGACAAAGGACAGAATTAGCCCTCCACCCGTCCACACCGCGTGTAAATCCCTCAGTGAAGCGAAAGAAAGAAAGTGAACCAGTGTTTCAGTCCAAAGTGATTTTATTCAGTTAAAAAGACACATCTCTGTGCTACCGTGATGAGACTCCCCTCTCTTCCACATCACCCCTGAGGTCACACGTGTCACACATCATATGATCAAGTGGCCTCCCTGCCGCACCGTGCAGTCTGTCTGCGAGCTGATCACCCGCTCAGGAAACAGGCAGGAAAAGAGGAACATAATGGCACGGAATAGTCCTCAGTTTGGGATGAGCATCCTCGACTCCCCCTAGAACCCTCCACAGGGTCACCCACACTTATGCATGGGGGTCCTGTTGGGTTGAAAGTTTAAGTGAAACATTTGAGAATGTTTAAACCTGCCTACCGCCACAGGCTCCGCCCACCTCCACAAGCCCCGCCCCCCCCCCACCCTACAGTCGAGCCCTGGCTTTGCCACACTCCACCACCCCTGCGGCCAGTAGCCCCTCCACCTCCTCTGGCCCATAGCCGAACTCCTGCAAGACGTCACGGGTGTGTTCACCAACGAAGGGGTCGCGGCCCGGGGAGGGTGTGGCCGGCGTGCGGCTCAGGACCGGGGCAGGCCGCGGGCTTTCCACACCCTGGCTGTCCTGCAGGAAGGAACCTCTCTCCCGGTTGTGGGGGTGTCGGTCCACCTCGTCCAGCGAGAGTACGGGGGTCACGCAGGCGTCCATGCCCTCAAACACTCGCACCCACTCCTCGCGTGTCTTGGTAGCGAACCTCTCCGTGAAAACCTGCCTCAACTCCGGCCAGTCAGAGACACTCATTTGGGGTGGTAGCGTGCTGGGGTCCAATCCCAGCCCTGGAGGGGGAGAAAGGGGGAGGGGGTGATTTGTTGACATCAGACAAAACAACATCCTGCGTAATAGGCATGAGGAAATTGAAACACAAGAAGAGCAGTGTGTCTACGACAATGACAGGACAGTGTAGACCTGAGGGTAGTGCGAGTGTGTGTGCGCGTTTGAGAGAGAGAGAGAGAAAGAGAGAGAGAGAGAGAGAGAGAGAGAGAGCCGACTGGCGTCTGAGTGTGGGTGGGGGGTGGGGGGGCAGGATGTGATGTGATGGTGATCTCTAGAAAATCAAGTGGTGCCTTTGTGTGCATGCATGTGAGACCAAAGAGTGGAGAGAGACAGAAAGGGGGGAGGGGATAGGAGGAGACGGAGAAAGGGAATAAGGGAGACAGAGAGAGATGAAGAATAACAGACCAACAGACAGGCCGATACATTCTAGTGGCAAACTGGGCCAGAGCAAGCCTGTCTGGGCCCGGCTCAGCCAGCAGCTGACCCCGGCCCGCCTCCCGGTGAGCGGGCCGCGCCCCAGCACCTTGCAGCAGCTGGCTGTAGAACTGAGGCTCCAGCGCCCCCACCGCCACATGCTCGCCGTCGGCCGTGCGGTACGTGTCGTAGAACGGCGCCCCGCTGTCTAGCAGGTTTTGCCCACGGGGCCGGTTCCACAGGCCCAGGCTCCGCGACTTCCACATGAAGGAGCCCAGGTAGGCGGCGCCCTCCACCTGTGGGGAAAACAGCCTACGGTCACATGATCAGCCCCTTGTGGGCGGGGCAGGACGAGCAGATCCTCCTGTCAGCTTTTCCAGATATGCTACGATAACGCTATAACACGATCAAACATCATAACAGTGCTGCTCGGGCTATACGCTGACTCAAGGGTACAACAGGCGGAACCGCTGGCGATTCAGCCAGAGGCATGCTGAAAGGGGGGCCCATGTGACATGATGAAGATGAGCCATAAATGCAGGGTGGGCCCTGAGAAGACATATCAGCCCCTCCTCACCACCCTGAGAGCCAGACTGATGCATCTCCAGGCAGACTGCCGAGGTGCCAAGCAGTTTGCCACTTTGCAGGCAGGGGGCGCCGTGAGCGCGGAGGCGGGGCCAAAGAAAGCCGAAGCTCACCATGCTGGCATCGACGACCTGACCCTTCCCCGAGCGGCTCCGCTCCAGCAGCGCCATCACGATGCCCAGGGCGCACATCAGGCCGCCCCCAGCGAAGTCTGCCACCAGGTTCAGTGGCGCGTAGGGCTTGTCAAAGCTGCGGCCCAGCATGGAGAGCAGGCCTGGCAGGGGGGGGGACACAGCATTAAACCATCAGCCGCCCCCCACCCTGCACTGTCTGGCAGGTTACCCTACCTATCACGTCCATTAGGTGTGACACCATTGGGCTGGATCAGGAGACCCCCCTAGCTCCACTAACGCCTGATTCCACGGTAGCCAGACCCCGCTGAGAGTTACCCGACATGGCCAGGTAGTTGATGTCATGGCCAGCGGATGTGGCACAGGGTCCGCTCTGCCCGAAGCCTGTCAGGCGGGCGTAGATCAGGCGGGGATTCTCCAGCAACAGCTCCTGAGGACCCAGACCCAGCTTCTCCATCACCCCTGGGGGAGACACATACCGACTCAGTTTCACTCACCGCACCTCACCCCCCTCCCAAGCAGCCTCTAAACGGAGGCCCATGTGAGTAAATATTCAAAGGGTGTCTCTCTTTATTGGCTTAACAGCTTTCCAGTCAAAATAAACACCCTGAAAGGTGGGACTAATTAATGGAGAAGCCCTCCACCCACCCAAGGACAAGCAGAAAAATCAGCTGTCTGGGGTCTTGGGGGGGGTTCGTAATCTGAATATTATCCTCACTCCTGCACCGCTGATGCCAGACGGAAAGGTGGGGTTCCTACCTGCTCCACGGTATATGGAACGAACACCTCCACTAACAACCCAAGAAGGCCATCAAGCTGGACTAAGGTGAAGAGCCGTGAAATAGCAAAAGACAGCCCCCACCTGCTCTCCACCTGATGGAAGGGAGGTGCGATCCGAAGTGGCAAGAGCTTCTTATTAGAGCTCTTAATCCTGAGAACACACACTGGGCATTTCTGAAAGGAGACAATCTTTCAGATTTTTAGAAAATGTGTGTCTATCAGTCGTGTTGTGGGTTTTAAAATAGCACCCTAAAGACTTAAAGGAAGCACGTGACTGCCTCATTACATCTAGGCTAACACTGGCCCTTTCAATCTCATAAGGCATCACTGAAGTCTTTTGGAGCGTAAATCATCAGTATTCTTAAAGCGCGATATCTTCATATGACTGGGGGAAAGGTGCCATCTATTCTGGAAAAAATATGGCACCTCTTGGACGCAGGAATGGGCTGAGTCATCACATGGATTTTACGTTTTATCATCTTGAATGCAGGGATTTTGTCACTAAAATATAGCTTTAGGGTATTTTTTGTTGGCACATGATGTTTTGAAAACCATAATTTAGCTCTCCTGTGTCTGACCCAAAACCGTATCCTTTATCACCAGTTTCAACTAAATTTGCAGGTCACCCGTTGGGTACCCGAACCCGTGCAGGACTCTGGCTGCCAGGACGTTTATGGGAGAGATGGTAATACTAATATAGAAGGAGTTTTATTTTCTGCTTATCTATACAGTTTACAAAACCAACCTGTGCTTTTAATATAAGATAAAACCAGTGAAGTTATTTGAAATGTTTTTTCTATAATTGCAGATTGGCACAATAAACATTCTATGTTCATGACTACTTTGAAATGTTTTAACAGTTTATTTCCTGCTGCAATGCCTTTGCTATGGACATATGTTACCCTTTCAAAAACAGTTACATTGAAATTTACAGATCAAATCATATACCGCAATATATACCGTCTACGGTTCAAATTATAACGCAAATATGAATTTTATGCCATATCGCACAGCCCTAGTCCTCAAATTGTTTTAAAGCTATTGTCCAGCTCTGAATAAGTAATATGCCATCCCCATATGAATAATTACTATGTAATAACTGATTAAAGTACTAAAAATTCAATATCAAAATTGATACATTTTTACTAAAGCTAGCTCATAATGTCATAAACATCTCCAGAAAATTTGGTCTTCGGTTTTTAAGTTGTTCCTGAGATATTGTGACTTAAATGTAGCGTCACATGGTTTCATATCATTAATATCAATCTTCCAGAGCAGTTAAATGGCATCTCAAATGAAAATCACTTAAAGTCTCATGTCTTAGTAAACAAATGACAGGACACACCTGAAGAGTCAACAAAATGTCACATGCAAAAGAGTACTATTTCATCTTTGACACTTTCCATTACCTTGGACAAAAACAAATGTTTTGAGCTTTTTTTTTTTTTTTTAAGAGTAACCAGCAGAGCATACCTGGTTTAAATTGGTTTTCAAAGTATCTGGACTGGTCTGTCTCTCTCATCAAGAGATTCACTGCCATTCAAAGTCACTATTTTTTATACCTCAGATGGGTGAGTAATGAAAAGCAGCTTCACCCATAGTCACACT
Organism: Stomatorhinus walkeri; assembly: GCA_026784285.1. Taxonomy (NCBI): domain Eukaryota; kingdom Metazoa; phylum Chordata; class Actinopteri; order Osteoglossiformes; family Mormyridae; genus Stomatorhinus; species Stomatorhinus walkeri. The sequence goes on from JAODUD010000117.1 coordinate 20,736,444, forward strand.
TTTGAAATAAGCTGAGGGTTATACTGGAGGCCCTGGGAGATTCACATGCAACTTTATCAAGCTTTAACCTAACAACAAACTGTGCATGTGAACAGAGGTGGTGGATGTTTCAGGTCCAGAAAGTAAAAGTCCAGACCAAGATTTTGTTTCAACCAACGATTTGAATACTGTGACTCTTAATATTCAACTTGCTTGGTTGAAACAAAATCTTGGTCTGGATTTCTACTTTCCGGACCGGAAATGTCCAACTCCTGATTGTCCAACTCGCAATTGACTGGCTGACTCATTAATAAGACCACAGACAGAGACAGACACACGAAGGCAAAGCCAGTGTACGCCAGGGGAGATGGAGGGTAAGTCTGCACTCAGAGCAAGCACGCTCACCTTGCCGAAATGGCTCGATGACCACATCAGACTGGACACAGAGACGCCGGAGCACGGCCACCCCCTGAGCCTTTTTCAAATTGATCGCCGCCGACTGCTTGCCACGAGCTTGTGAGTCCATCGCCATGGCGACCTTGGTCCGGTCCACACGGATCACCCTGGCCCCAAAGTCGGACAGCACCATGCCACAGAAGGGTGCTGGGGCCAGTCCAGCCAGCTCGATGACACGAATCCCCACCAGCGCCATGCCTGAAAGCAAAGTTAGCGTGGGGTTAGAGGAACAGGTGAACACCATACAACCAAGGGATTGTCAAGATTTTTAAATAGAGAGCTTTTTTCAATTTTAAATGAGACACACCCCTCTGCTGAAGAGACTGATTCCTGGTGTTACAGGACGGTGTCACGGTACAACGGACGGCGTCGTACTACTGTCGTGCTACATGGTGATCATTATTTAATAAGAGATTAACATAACGCTGTGGAAATCAGGGCTGCTGTATAACGTGTCACTGACAATGCCGAAGACAATGACATTGAAGAACATCGAAAAATCCCGGCGACTAGACCTCTACAGGTCACGACCACCACGAAGTTTCAGGTCTGGTCAAAGTTCAAACTTTGCAGAACTGCCTCAAATTAACTACTACGGGAAGCATCACGACTCTGGTATTTATCTATAATTATCCACGCCTTCGCCTACGCAACACTTCAGTGAATGTAAAACACGTAAACCCATACCTTTCTACTGTTTATATCCAGCGTTTGTCCCTCGCTATCATTTTACATCGACTCACGCCGCCGGAGCGTTTATTCTCACGCATGCTGATGACATTACCGACAAAGTGCATTGTGGGTATTGTGGTTTCACGGGGCTGAAGTAGTTCATATAGTAATACATTGTGGAATTGTTAGCCGATTGTGCAATATTGACTATTCTAAACGTATTACAGAGGGGGAAATGCAGTTATAATCTAACAGTGGTGGTGGGACACATTTCCTTCACGATCGTGGAGATTAAAAAGTGTAGCAGTCTTGTATGGAACTTGTGCATATAAAGGAAATATCATGCCCCGATCGTCCGCTCCTTCCGTGTGCCACGCCCCTCCTTAACCCTGTGTGGATTCCCCGTGTTTACCAGCTGTTTCTGATCGTTGTCGTCATTAGTCCATTGTATTTACTCCGCTTTTCCATTTGTTTCCTTAGTCCGGTCTTTGTTATGTCATCCCGAGTGTTGCTGGCTCCTTATATTGCTGCGTCTATTAAACTCCGTGTTTGCCCAAACTCCTGGCTTCCTGCGCCTTTTCTGCGCTCCGTGCGCCGCTGAGCGCGACAGGAAGCAGAATTATTAATTTGCCATAGTTTGTGTATCATAACAGATTATTAATATTCTGTTGATGAGGTAAGAACTTAGCAGAAATGGCGGAAAAGCTCAGTGTTATGCTAGGGGCCGTGGAGGTATGTAGTCACTAGCCAGGACGAATTTACACTGTCCAGAATTATACCCGAGAAAGCAGAGCTACAGTGCAGCACTGTGAGGGTGTTTGAGTTTAGGGAGATTAAAGCTGATAGTTCCAGAACAAAAGACTGGAAGTTAATCATGCCCTTTGTGCTCTGGTCAGTCTGTCTATTCAAAAATGAGAAAACACAACCAACAAAGGAGAACTGGGAATGGCCTTTCTGGCTATAAGAAAAGACTGTGATTTCCATCTCGTCCATTTTTGACACTTTCTATATGTGCCAGTCAGATGGAAATTAAGCAATTTTTCTGCTAGCTGGCTTCTCTGGAAAGCTATTCCGTCTGGAAAGTTCTATTCGTCAAACCCATACAGAGGAGTGACCACACCAAAACCCAGAATGCTAGGAGATAAGGTAACAGCTTTGTGGAGCACAGTCCACGAAGCCATCTGACACAACAGCTGAGTGTTTATCGTTTGCAGATACAGGTGTCTTAAAAACACATTCTCTATTCATAGGACTTCATGTAAAAGATCTTGACTTCAATGATTTAAAAGCTTACAGCTATTAGGTAAACTCGGGCCTACTGTGCATTGTGGGGGTGTCAGAAACAGCAGTCCGCACTGTGCCTAAAGAAGAGATGGGGAAATGGTGATGTAGCGAATGGTCACCTATGCAGCAGCTGCGCAGAGAGAATGCGAAATGGATTGCAGCCCAATGGGCATTGCTGCGTGCTGCGACTGTGGCATTTAGCATGATGGTATACGGCACTGCATCGGTGTGGTGCTCATTTGCAGGACTGCTTCCCTGTCCTCAATACGAATTCACACAGTGGGTAACATATTCTTGCATCAGATTGATTTTGTGCTACAGTTTGCTAATATTTGATGATGCTGAAAGACTCTGAGGAAAGGAAGCTGCTTCAGTTCTGTGTCTATCAAAAATAAATCATTTTTGTGACGGAGTTAGCAGCTTAGCTATAACGCCTACCAGGTCTATCATTACCTTTCATTCATTCATTCAGTTCCAATACCCTCTTGTCCTATGCTGGGTTGCGGGGGGTTCCAGAGCCGATCCCGGAAGCTATGGGCAGGGGTGTAAGCACTGGGGTGGACATCTTCCCCTCAAAACTTAATTTGACATATTGAGCCCTTCAATTAACAGACCTTTGTATTTTAATTAGTACCTTGTGGGGGGGGGGG